>FJUW01000023.1:706082-884726 GCA_900074885.1 Rhynchosporium graminicola | reverse complement strand
GGGGGAATATATCCAGCCTAGCCTCTGCCATTCTGGTAGAGCCGCCGGCTTGCATGCAATACCAAGCCAGACCGACCGTAGTCGCACTGATCTGACATGTCTCCCTCATCTGTCTTCTCACACAACTATCACCGAACAAGCCTCTCCCTTTGCTTCTTCGTCCACGAAACTATTTGCAGTGACAGGAAAGGATAGTGACAGGATTGACAACTTGCCATCGCGCCGATCGACTGGCAGACCACCCGACAAGAACTGCTGAACCTTGCGATCCCTGGCGCGCCGGAGCTGGACCGAGACGACGGGAACCATGGGAGATGATTTCGTTGCGCCCGTGAAAGCGCTCCTGAAAGCTCTAAACGCAGGAAAGGGAGTAGGGAACAGGCTCGCGGCATCTGCAAATACAGCGCCAGCGACACAAGCGTTGCAGATCACAGACGCTGTCCTTGTTCTCCAGGAATCTCTGGAACGAAGCTCTCATGCTATAACAGAAGCCTATCGCCAAAATGCCGCGGGGTGCGGAGACCAGTTTGCTAGAACACTGTCCGAAGACAGTAAGTCATTTCAGCTCCGATTTGTATGCCATTTCTGGCGTTCTAATTGATGGTGATGTAGAAGCGATCCAAAACCAGTTGAAAAACTTGAAAAACGAGATCCGGGACAAAATTGACGAAATTGAGGAGGAACTCAACTCATTCGATACTGCCACATGTCTGGACGCCGCGGAGGAAGCAAAAAACTGCAGCGCGACATGTATAAATATTATGAATGGTCTGCGCGATCGATTACTTGCTGCTCAAGTCCTTGTGGCAGAGGAGCCGAAAGATGATAGAAAACAGCTTGCGAGCATGCGATTAGAGAGATCGCCAACTTTGAGAAAGCCGTTGCCGACAGCGGCGCGATGCGGTTCTCCAGTCGAGTCTCTACGACTCGTCTCCCCGATCGTTGAGACTTCTCAGGAGCCTATGATGCCTAGAAACTCGTGGGCTATCGATACACAGTCGCAATTCTACCTGGGACCGCCCATAAGAAGCCCAGGAAACCCTTCTCAAAGACGACAGTCGTCCCGAGATATATCACCTTCGTCACTGCCTAACGTGGCCCACGATTTGATCTCAAGAGATGTTGTTCGTTCTCGAATGGATGAGAACGAGGAATTCCTTGAAAGGAGGAGACAGTCAAAATTATTGTTCTGGAATGAGTTGCGAAAATCAGTATCTTCCATCGAAGAGTATAAAGAAAGAAAAAGCTTCGTCGACGGTCCTCTAATTGTGTCTCCAGTACTCAAACTCTCAGACGGGGTTATTAGTCCAAGCGGTGGCTCACGACCGAATTCCGGGTATAGCGCGATCGTAACCAGACAGAGAAGTCAGGCTTCGCAGGGATCGCGGCATAGTTCAGTTCCAGAGCATCCAGAGCATCATTCTCAGAGACACGATAGTCAAGACTCGATTTTTGGTCTGCGAAATGCGCCCCTGAGTCCTCCTTTGAGTGGTCACAGAACATCGGGACAAGCCGACACCACCTGGACTGGTTTGGAAGGAGGCAGTTTAGCTACAACACTTCAGCTCCCAGATTTCGGCAAAGGTGTAGAACCTGGTCTTGAGGTGGCGAATGGGATCGACTATGACAATGAGAAAATACTAGTAGGGCCTGATGAGTATAAACAGCCAACACCCACTGCATCGTTGAAGTCCCTCGACCATCCCATCCGGCATGACACTTCGTTCTACAAGTTTGGTGGTTTCTGTGATGGGGCTAACGCTATACTACGCGGTGAAGCCGGCTTGAAAGTTGTGAAGAGGCCATCCGTAAGTATAGATCTTATCGCTCTGGGTCAGCTAATAACACATGATACTAAAGGCACGTCAGGGCATCTACAATTCATCACTGTCGGCGAAGTGCACTAAATGCTCGTTTGAGGTGGGATGGAACGAGGTTGAGAAGGACAGATTACTCGAGAGTCAGTAATGCTTTACATGTCTGTAGCAGCGGCTAACGGTCATAGGTTCCGGAATCTATAGTAATAGTGAAATCAGATGGCGGCAGCGATTCATATCAAAGTGTCATTTGAAGACAACAGACGAGGCTATTTATGCCGTAAGTCCGATCACATTGTACAATAAGCCCATGCTGATTTCTCAGTGTATTTTCTGCATCGAGGAGCACAAAACAACGGAGGAACACGATGCTACAGTTTTCTTCTCCGTTGGACAACTCTTCCGCCATCTCGCAAAACATCCACGACCCCTCCCAAACATCCCTGGGATCATTACTCTGTATGGCTTTCAGAGCCCCGAGGTTGTTGACTTCGATCTCAACTTTACATCGCCCCATCCCACAACCTCGGTATACAGCATGCGTGTAATTGCCTCCAAAGTAGCCTCCCGACCCTCAGGCCAAGCGACTAGCACGCACCGGCCAAAGCCTGGTCGCAGCAACTTGCACGACCCTGAAGGCAACCCAGTCCTGAAGTTCGCCAACGGAGCAAGAATAGTCGGCATCACGTTCCCCGTGCGCTTCAGCGGGAAATGGTGCATGGGCTATCACGATGGCCAACGCGGCGCCTTTCCAGCGAGCGAAATTATGCTCGATGTGCCGGCAAAAGAAGACATCCTCATGAACCCACAAAGTAGCTTGATCGCCATTGCACGCTGGGACTTCAAGCCTAAAGATACTCGAGACGGAGGCTGGTTGCGTTTGAGCAGGGGCGATAAGATATTATGTATCGGCTTCACTTTTCAGGATCAGTGGTTTTGGTCCGGCCAAAATAGTAAGGGAAAATGGGGACTCTTTCCCGCTGCCTTCACCGAGAATTTACAAGATAGCGGTGCTGGGAGATCTGGGGGAGGACCAAGACACTTGAGTATGGTCCATGGCAGCGTGAAGCCAGCGGCCCCTGCTCCTTCGGGTCACAGGATGTCACTCTCTAGTAGTGCGGGCACGAAGAGCGGGTTTGGCTTTTCGAGTCGCATGCCGAGTTTTCCGCTGAGTAGGAATCGCAGTTCGAGAGGGAGTGTGGATAATTCTAGTGTGAGGAGTTCGGGGAGTGCTTCGAGTCCGAGTCAGCAGGCGGGCTTGGAGGTATATACTGGTGGCACGATGAAGTAGGGGACCCGAGATCATGATATGCTATGTGAGGGAGCGAAGTGGATGGATATTAAATCGACTGGTGCTTGATCCTGAGGCTGTGTTAGATCACTGGCAGTGATGATTTGGTTGGCAAGATAGAGCGAGCGATTTCGGCGTGGAGCTTGATACTGGGTTGAAGAGAAGGAGTTTGAGCTCTGCGTGTATTTACAGCCTCCGTTTACGATACCCTTCCCTCTATGTACTGTGTTGATGTCAATGAATGGAACAGACCTAAGTCACATTCCTAGTCACGTCAGCTCGAATTTGCCGACAAGTACCCGTGAACCTGTCTGCAATCAAGTACGTTCAATAATACAGGCTGGCTGTAGATTGTCAGAAAAATCGGTCGATTTCCACTGGTCCACTGGACAGAGAAAGCTACATTACCTTCGCATACTGATGAGTGGTAAAGATAACGCAATTTCGTGACCTTGTACTATTTCCTACCAACTTTATCACGTCAGAAATATAAAAATGACATTACCGTCATATTTCCGTTATAGTTCCTTTTTCTTTGTCTTTTCCTTTCTCTTTCTCTAACTTTGATATATCCGTATTAACATATCAAGATAATCGACCTGCCCTGCCCTAACAAGCCACCTTTTCCTGCCCTCAATAGGCCTGAAGCCTCATCACGTTCTCGATCCAAATATCATATCCTTACCCAAGATAGCGCAGTCTAATATCGATCCACAGTACGGGTATCAAGCGATCAAACATGCGAACAAAACTATCCACCACCCACTCTATGGACACCCACTTGACTTCAATACCACCACCTTTCATTCACCAAACCAACAACCCATACCCATAATTTACCACTCTACTCGCCATAAAACCCTCCCTCATGCAACAGAATACTCTTTTCTTTCTTCTGATCCTTCGCATGAACCGACACATGCATACCTAGGATCCGTCTTTCCCACTCCCCAGCGTCGGTCACAGCCAACAAAATAGATTCCCAAGTTGGCAAGTTCCAACCACGTCGATCGATCTCATACCCATCCACCCCTATCCTCTCCAAAACCGCCAACCCCTCTCACCCCTCCAACCTCTCTCACCAATTCATATACTAATCCAAGACTCACTTCACAAGCTGATCACCCATCCACCAAATAAAACTTAACCATCACCCGTTCCACCTGCTCCACCTACCCGTCAGACTGGCATCACACCAACAGCCTCGATCATGGACATCCATCCATCAACGCATCGGGCACCCAGAGCAGAGCAGTACAGTACAGTATATTCCCTGCCCTCGATATCGATTCTCAAGACTTCGATCGACACAAGGCTGCTTATTCTGCCTGCCCCAAGAGCGAATTCAGCAGGGAGGCATTGCGGGCGGGGATTTAGTACAGTAGGTCCGTGTATATGACTCCGCTGCCGAGTCCGAGTTTGGAGAAATGTATACGATTCTAGATGACTTCATACCTTCGGCTTGACTCCGTCTGTGCTGTGGCTAGGTGAGTTCGTCGTCAATATCCATAAATCCATGTCGATATCAATATCAACTTGTTCGAAACTTGTTTAGGAATGAAATCACGATTGCAAAAGAAGAAGAAAAGGAAAACGACATGAATGAAAAGACGGTCAATAGAAACAACAAAGGTCCTCTTCCATTCCGAATGTCTGTATGCCTTCCAGTGAACCTAAGATCATGAGGGCTACAGATTCCCACTGCGATGCCACGTAACGCCAACAATGCATCCCAATTTCTCGTTCATCCATCCATCTGTCAGTTCATTGTTGCTCCAAACCAGGCCATTTTCATCATATACATGAACTTGAAAGATAAATCCATCCCAGAATCATATCCTTCCAAATCCCAACATTTCGCTCAATAAACACAAGTTTGTTTTTCAATCCAGTCATATCTGTCCTGGAGAGTCCTTTCTCTCATCCAGTTCTGTCGTCGGTTCTGTCGTCGTCATCAATATTCGTAATCAAGCAAATAGCTATTCAGCAATTGTAGTTGTAGTTGTGAGTTGGGTTGCAAGCGCAACAGCAAAGCAAATGTCGCACATTCGGATCCAATCAATCAATCCATCAATCAGTCTTCATCCTCCTCCTCGACCAAGGCAGGAGTGCGTCTCTCATTTCTTCTCTTTGGTCGCCTATGTCTCGAACTGCTGATATTGCTAGCCGAATCATCAGGTGCCAATTCGCTCATCAATTCAGATTCTGGTTCCCAATCACTCTCACTGAGCATCTCACTTCCTTCTCCCCAGTTCTGTCTCTCGTAGCCCGGTCCAAGTCCAGATGGAGGGAAACCAGGTGCGCTTGCACTGATGATATCTGGCTGGGTCGACTGTCTAGACTGCAGTGACATCGAGAGACCGGCTCCACGTTCTCGGAGAGCTCGTCGAACCATCTCGGCCTTGCGGTGTAGACCCTCGAATGCATCTTCCAATGCCTCCATGCTAAGGTATATCTCGCGTTCAACTTCCGCTAGTACCGCAATCTCAGTTTCTTCGTCGTTCGATACAGGTTGTCGAACCTGGGCAAATGGTGTCGGGCCTCGAGACTGGAATCCGGCGATTGAAGGGGAGAATGTTTGACTTCGAATGGGTGAGAAGGGAGTATTGTTCCGAGAATGGTGGGCCTGGCGCATGGCTGGTGACATCGGACCACGGAATCCACCTGCTGGCGTCGGTCCTCGTGATGGAGCTGGAGAAGCGTTTGAAGATTCATCTGCTCCAGACCACAGAAAGCCATCGAAACGACCAGAAGTCAAAATCTCCCACTCCGAGACGTTTATACTAGATATGGTAGCCAGAAGGTTGTGAAGATTAGGGTTCTTAAGCAGATAAATTGCAGCCTCGGGGTCTCGGGGAGGGATCGGAAGCCTGTAGAGTCTTTGAATCGAATGACCAGTCTTGATTATGAACTCGGACCTAGGCTTTACTTGAGGTACTCTTGAGGCTGGTTGCAATACAGTCGAGCCTAAAACAAGTGCGTTGAAGATTGGTCGGTCGTATTGATCTAGATGAGTGAGAATAGCAAATGACAGAGTCTCGTCATCGACTTCCTGGGGCGGAGTAGCTGCTGTTTGAGGACAGCTAGACAACCACTTATCGACAGCATGTTTAGTCTTCTTGGTCTGCGCCAGATAGTGCTCGCGGAACTCCTCAGCAACATCAGGGTCCATCTTGATAGGCGACCTAGGTCTCTCAGGGCCACCATCACCAGAAATACCAAGACCACTGGACAGATCCTCTCCCGCTCTGACGCCCAATGTTGCGAAATCAAAAGCTGGCCATACGGGAAGCTCTCGCCGACCGCTTACCCATTCCAAGACTTCTCCCCACCCTAGTCCTCGACTTCCCTCATGTCTTGCGGAGTCCGAATGCTGGCACATGACACAAGAACATCCTTCAGATGAGAGATCCCTATTGAAGACGTTTTCCAATCGATCAAGCAATCTCCTCGCAACTGACCGATATCCAGTAGCTACAGCCATCGAACCATTCTTGTTGATAACTGCCTCGTACTGATCCAAAACTGTATAGAATGGTCCGAATATCTTCTCTAGCTCCGATGGAATTGGTGTAGCGTCTCTTGATCCACTTTTTTGAGATGGGAAGTTTGGGGCAGCAGTAAGTAGAGTTTTGGGAACCGGACGAAGCAAGCCACCATTCTGCATCAAGTAATCGACTCGGGGAATATTGATCGGGACATTGGGCGGGGGTGGAGGTGGGGGAGGTTGGGGTGAGTCGTAAGCACTTGAAATGACACCATGGTCCTCGAAATGAATGAAAGGCGATGGCGTGGGTTTGATACTCGGTACAACTGAAGGAAGGAATTGAGGAGTCTGAGTTGGGGTTCGAGGTGATGAGTCTTGGCCCGAGTCTGGAGACGAGTCCGTATCTAATACCGGAGGTCTCTTGGAAGATGTCTCTGACTCTCTCTTCTCCTGGTCTCTCTTTGGAGCGACTGAAGTGATATTAGAATCTACTCCAGACCCAATACCCGAATCCCGAACACGCAGGTTGTCCATCGAGCCTCTCTCGTCCTTCATCTTCGGGGATTTGATGGTGCTGGCCTTGGAGTTCTTAGATTTTGTAGAAACCTTAGATTGTGTCTCTTTGACCTGATCATTTGCCATTCTTGCAAACCAAGAGTTGCTTGATGCTGGTCTGGCCTCGCCCTCAACATCTTCCCGAACCTGTGACATCCGGCTTGTACTGTATTTTCTCTGCTGTGAAACGTTGGTCTCGGGAGGGCTCGGCGGTCTGCCATCTTTCTGGATATTTCCAGACCTAGGAGGAGCAATGTGTTCTGCGGACTTCGATCTGCTCTTTTCGTTGGAACCTAGGTCCGTCGACTCGGGCGTATATGGACCTGCCTTGCTCGTAGCTGGCAATCGCACATCGTCTCTGCTGTTGACTGCCTCCTTACTGCACGCTTTATTGAAGCTGGGGTATGGTAGACTGCCTCTCGAGGTTGCGCCAGGAGCAGATGCCGTACGAGCCAACTCAGGGACGAGATCGGCCATGGATGTCGATGGTTCAGAACCTCGTTCCTTGTCCTTCTCTGATTCCTTCTCCTTCCTGCGTCGGTGGGATGACCTGATGACTTCACCTGTTTCGGGGTCGATGACCTTTGGTCTGGAGCTTCGTGTCTTGTGAGGTCGATTTGGATCCTTCTCCGTCTTAGATCGATGTCTTCTCTCGCTGGGACGCTCTTCCACCTCATTTTCACGGTCCTTTGAGCCCATTGTTGGTGTTTTGTGAGGTTGGAATACGCTGGCGCTTAGAGCGTCGAGCTGGGCGGTTGACGTGCCACACCTCGCATGTGGAGTACCGTCAACGGCGGTGAAGTTAGGCTCAGGCAAAAGCTACGTGACTAAGTTATATCGGTGTAGCATGAGAAAGTAGTATGACGAGTTATAAGTAGTAGTAGCAAGGAGGAGCAAAGTGATGTTGTCGAGGGACGTGGTGGGTCGCGAGCAGTGACGATGTGCTGGACGCCGCTGATTCGTAGTTCGAGATACAGAGGTTCCCGACTTTAGCGACTGCAACTCGAATTAACCCCACTCGAATCAGGCCAACATTAATAGCAAGAAAGATTAGGCAAACAATTTCGAAGGTGAATTGAGAATAAAAATGAACAAAAATAAAGGCAGCAAAGGGACAATAACAACTCGCTTTTGGATAGCTCAGGCCAAAGAAAATATACAGCAATAGCGTGAGTATGGAAAGTTCTGCGGTAAGAAGCGGGAGGACTATCTTTTAGTACAAGGGCGGCCAGAGGTGTCACCGCCGTTTTGAGGCTAAAAGAGAGGGGGGTTGGTTGGGTTGGAATGGGAACAGCACATAACATATTTCAAGGTTACATCACATCACATCAAATCTAATCGATGGCCGGCGGATTGTTGCCAGACTCATTATGGTCTTCCTGGACCATTTACTGAACTTATTGGCATGCCCATTTGATTTGAAGATTCCAACTTCTAAGAATCAAGAAGTTGCACTCCCTGACGGAATGCAAGTATGATCTCAATTGTGGCTGGTGCTACTATATGAATCGTCCGATCTCGAATCGACCCCCGCGATGTACAGCAGGGACAGGGACCAGTAAGTGGTCGATGAGGCTTCGGGCAACCAAAAAAACCTTATCCTAGAGTATGGACTTGAGAGAAATGAAAATCTTTCTAGATTGGTACTGACATACTTAGTATCTTCTGTGGGTCATGCTTTCAAATTATAATGCCGGCCGATTTTGAATCTCTCATCGCGAATATATCTCTGGGCCTCTGCTGGCAGCCGGACCCTCAAAAACCCTCCTATAAACATCTTCTTGGGCTCATCTCTCATCTCTCATCTCTCATCTCTTAGCGGATTCCTTGATTTATTATCGCATACCAATGTGAAGACAACTCAACAGACCCATATTCAACCAACCAGTCAGAATCACAATATCATAGCACTATTCTCTGCTGGCGAGTGAGCGACAACAGCAGTAAAGCTACTAAAGCATCAGGGTAGCCAATAGCCAGACAATGCGGATCTATGGTAGCTTTTGTAACCGAACTATCAATGATTGGGGGCTTGCAGGTCTAGAGTCTCACTATTCGCCCTGCAAATGGTAGACTTTCCCCGTCCATAACATTCACCTCTTTCATTACTTTTTTTCCTTCGATCCAGCGCTAAATGGGACGCTTCGAGTAATACAATAACGGTAGATGAGGTACAGCCCAGAATAATTAAGATTATTGTATTGGGTCTAGACACAAGAACTCCTCACCTGCGCCCCCCAGTATTCCAGCCCTTATCTACTTTTATATCCTCGCCAACAAACTCATTAAACCATCTCTCCCAAATACCGCTGTGGAGCTCATAAAACTGGCTCGTCAGACCAACGATAGAGGCTTATTGCCCTCGAAGATGTTCAGTATTCAAGGATCAAGTCGAGCACTGTCCGCTGAGGAGATGTATGGTCACAGCTTGCTCGTCGCTGAGCGTATCAGCAATTCAAAACCCAGGGAATTGCCCTTCGTAATTATGAATGACGACGTCGATGCCAGGAGAGACAACAGGAGACGTGGAAGGAGCTAGATGCTATAGATATGGGTGAATATCATGGTCAGGGGGAAACGGATGAGAAAATGAAGAGGACACGAACGCAGTGATATTGGAATTAGCTAGGGTGATTCTTCAGCATGACGAAACTATTCGATGATTTAGCTGATATACTTAGTATCTGCAATCTTTCAAAAGTCCTTAGCTCGCTTGATATGAAGTGGTCTAGCTCCAAGAGCAATGTCAGACTATAGGTATAACCATGGGTATTCAAAGTACATACCAAGCGTGCCGTTTAGACTAGCGCCTACAAACACTATATGTAATGGCTGCCAGACCTTATTGTATTCAGTTGAAAGCATCACAATTCCGCCTTCGATCGAGTCCCCACCTACTTCGACCGCGACATTTGGTGAAACGCAGCAGGGCCCAAGTACGAAATCAACTTTACCAACGTCCGAAACATCCAGGAAAAGAAGACGTACAACCCTTGAGTAAGTTCAAGGATCGAGTTCCGCTTTGATTTCTGAGGTTGGGCAAGTTCGTCTCTGGCGAAGCACATGTCAAGTCGTCTTTAAAAGAAAGTCATAAATTATTTATAGGAGTCTGAAGCCCCGCTTTCTGAATGTCCTGTAATGTCTCCGCGAGGTTCGGTTTCTGAAAACAAGTCATTGCTTGAAGTTTTACTTTAGAGTCGTGTGACTACATGAGCGCTGGAATATGTCCGGATCTGTCTCAAGGTGATTTGCTGTGGCTGTCCTAGTTTTCGTCGCCATTCGTAATCCTGTTCTTACTCTATGGTGCTATCTGGTACGCAAGAGAAATCATCAGGAACAAGAAGAAGATGTCCATCAAGACTGGAAGGGTCCCAGATAGAACTTGGGAGACTAAGAAATCAGGGCTTCTTTGGCGAGAACTCCTGCCATCAATGATCCCCTTTCTTCCTGGAGCTCGAGGTTCCCTGGATATCGAACAATGAGAGTCCTGATTCATTGTGTTCTCAACCAACAAGCAGTCCAAGAAATGGCATGGTTTTGGTTTTCCTCTTGAAGAGCAGGGGGTCGACGGATGTTACTCGGTCGAGCGTAGACATCATCAAGAGCGGGCTCTGTCCTGATCGGCGGAGAATTTGAAAGTTGAGGCAGACCTTCATCAGAGTTAATGTTCTTTCTCAATTAAAGCACCAGCAGAAAAGACACAGTCTATAGACTATTGGCATGTTACCTACCTAGTCTCGCTAGTATGTTTCGTGTTTATGCATTGATTCTCATAACTTCTATCGGCACGAGCCGCAACCTGCCACGTTCCGAGTAGGATGAGCATAAATAATATACAGCCTCGGTTCGCTTGATTTGATGGAGGTGCTTCCTGATAGCAAATCTGAAAATCCGAGATTCCGAACATTCGCACTGAACACAGTCATAGCCACTAGAGTTTGCGACTATTAGTCGGGTATATCAAGATCATATCGCTTTTTGTTCACGAAAAGCTGAAGGTCTAAAACTCTACAGCGGCGCATGTTTCTGTACTTCCGTTCCGATTCATTAGTCATTAAATAGGCAGATTCAGGGGATGAATTTCGGAGCGAATTTAGTATTCTTTGAGGCCTAAATTGGTGGGCAGCATCGCATGTTGATTGATTGTTGTGATAGGTTGCACACGCAATTCTACAGTAACGAGGGCTCGTGCCCCACTCCGAGCAGCTGCACGAGGCGGGTATGTGTCGATCCGAAGCTTATGTGAAAGAACTTCGGATATAAAGATCTTCAGCACTCCGTCCGCCATAGCTTACAGATGAGGAATTTTTGTGACATTCCTTTTGATTACTAAGGGTTCGATTGACTTGCACCGTGTGTCCTGGATCAAAGAGTATTTTTGGGGCTGGGAGTGGCCTGTCGGTTAGCTGAGGTGGATCAGCATTTGTACGACAGGTTCGGCAGTTCTAGTGTAAGAACAAGATATTGTTCGCAAGCTCTATCAAACTCGTCCGGAATAACCAAAAACATCCAGAGAAATCGTCTGGAGATTTATCTCGGGTCCGGGATCGTTGGCACGGGAAAAGCAATACATCAAGCTAGAATGTTTTCAGTTACCTCAGGACCTCTCCTCTCGCTCCTCGTCGCATATCTCCTCTATAAAATTATTCGTTCTTTCTACCTCAGTTGCCACAACACCATTACGGCTCGTCGCTTAAATTGTCTCCCTCCTCCAGTCCAACCTAATACCCTTCCGTTCGGTCTGGATCATATACTCGCCGCCGTTCGCTCGATCAAATCCAAGTCATACCCCCTCTACCTTCTTAACCGATCAACCACTTTCCCTTACCACACATTCAGCACCACCATTCTCGGCGCCCCCCGGCTTTTCACAATCGATGTAGAGAACATCCAAGCTCTTCTTGCCACTCAATTCGAGGATTTCAATATCGGCGAAGTTAGGGGACTGAACGCGCATCCATTCTTAGGGAAGGGAATTTTCCTGCAAGACGGTCAGGATTGGGAAAGAAGTCGGAAGTTGATCAGGCCGCAGTTCTCGAGGGGACAGATTAGCGATCTTGGGGTGGAGGAGAGGCATTTTCAAGAATTCGTCAAAGCGGTCGAGCTTGAAGGTACTACCGAAGGACCAGATGGAGAGGAGGGCTGGACGAAGGAGTTGGATTTGCAGCCGTTGTTGTTCAATCTAACTCTTGATGCTGCGACGGAATTCTTGCTAGGGAAGTCGGCAGCGAGTCAGACGGGGTTTCTTCAAAGGAGGAAACAGGAACTGGAATATGGGAGTGGGAGGCAGACTGAGAGGAGAGATGAAGGTGCAGATGCTCAGGCTTTCGGAGAAGCTTTCGATGTCGGGAATGCAGGATTAGCGAAGCGTTCGAAATTCCAACCTTATCCACATTGGTATATCCCCGAAGGCTGGAATAATGCTATTAAGACGTGTAATCAATACGTCGATACCATTGTTACAGAGCATCTACGGGCAAGGCAAGAGAAAATTGACGAAAAGAAAGTGTTGATGTCGGACTTCGGAAGTATAAATGGAGATCAAAAAGGCACTTACGTATTCCTCGAAGCCCTCGCAAACTCTACTCAGGATCCCATCGAGCTTCGCTCCCAGATAATGCACCTCTTACTCGCTGGGCGCGACACAACAGCCTCCTTAATCGGCTGGCTACTCTTCCTCCTCGTCCGAGACACAAGCCGCTTCCAACTCCTTCGTGAAGAAATTCTCTCAAAATTCGGCTCCTACAGCTCCTGTAACCCAGAATCAGACATCACATTCACGAAAATTAAAGCGTGCAAATATCTCCAGAATTGTATTCACGAGACGTTGAGACTGGAGACGGTGGTGCCGCATAATTTCCGCGTGGCAAATAAAGATACGTATTTGCCGAGGGGAGGGGGAGATGAAGGGAGAGGAAGAGTATTTGTGCCAAGGGGAGGTATGGTCTTCTATAGTGCCTTCGTGTTACATAGGAGAGAGGATCTTTGGGGGAGCGATGTGGATAAATTTGTACCGGAGAGGTGGGAGGGAAGGAAATTTGGGTGGGAGTATATACCAGTAAGTCGATTAGTCGTTCATAAATTTCCCTGTCACTTCTCCAGATTTTGTTTCTTAAACATACCCAATGACCTGAGTTGAAGCAGTATCAATTTAACCTAACTGTATTCCCTAGTTCAGCGGAGGTCCACGCATCTGCGTCGGCCAGCAGTACGCCATCATCGAAGCGAGTTACATCATGATCAGACTCTTGCAAAAGTATAACAAGATCGAGAATATGGATCCGCAGCTCGAAGCGAGTTATCATTCGACGATGACGAGTTGTAGTGCGAATGGCGTGAAGGTAAGAATGCATGAGGCGAAATAGAGAGCTGGCTACGGTGATGTATGAATACAAAAATTGCTGGGTGCCATAAGCATTTGGCCCTTGAGCTTGGAACAGGAAGAGAAGGACATGGTTAAAGATGATGCAGAAGGCGGTTGCTCCTGCGGCTGGTGATCAAATATTTTGTATTTCACCACAGCGTCGTACTCATGTAGCGTTTAGTTGCAAGCAATGAAAACTTACAACTTACAATTATTAGTGTGCTACTCATGCAACAAACCTGGGGAGATTAATGGTAATTGTAATGTTGACTTAAATTTCCCAGCAATTGTCTCCATAATTTCAGAGAACGATTGATTTTTGGACTAGCATATACTCAATTGCGTTCTTCTGAGCCTCACCACTCACACGTTCTATTGGATACCGAGGCTCCTCATCGAAGACTAGCTGGTCTGAGCCATTGTTCAGCTTCATGTTTCGGTCAGGTGGTCTCCGCTTGAAACTAGTGGTTTCCCCGACAGTTTCAAATTCTGAAGCATGGGTCGCTCGATTACCCCACACACTCCATGCGAAGAGTCTTGGAAGTTGTAGCACGAATTTTGGAGTTCAAAAGCATCTTTCAAGATAGCAATACACATCACCCTTTTGGGCTACGAGCTGCAGGATTCTCACCTGAGTCTCCTCCAGAATCGCTTGATTGTTTTCTCTCGCTTCTTCGCTCCACTTCCCAAGAATCGCACTCATGACTGGCTCACAGACCTGTTTCAGCCTCATCTGAGTCACAACAGCCATCAAACCTCCCCGACCTTGGCGTCTGTGGGCTTAAACCTTTCTTTAAGAACACGCACCCTCCGCAAGCTTCCCAACTAAATAACGTTTTTCCAATCTCCCAATCCGTCAAAATGAAATCCTCCATGAAATCGTTCATCGACAAACGTCGCCTGTCTCATCAGTTACCGCGCCCTACGATCGGAGAGCTTAGAGCAGAAAATGGAAGGAAACTCATATCATCAGGCTCGGAATTCGAGGCTGTGATCGGCTATAGCAGGGCGGTTGTGACGGGTTCTTGGATTGAGGTTTCTGGAACCACCGGGTATGCTTTACTGAGTCTCACTCACATGCTTCGCGTCACGTGCTGACGAGAATCTTTTCAGTGTTCACTATGACACCGGATTCCTCGCACCAACAATCGTCGAGCAGACGGAACAAGCATTCATCAATATCGCAGCTGCGCTCGACCAAGCCGGAGCCACGTTAAGAGATGTCGTTCGTGTCCGGTACATTTTGCCTGACAAGAAGGAGTTCTGTTTGATCTGGCCCACTTTGAGGGCTGTATGGGGTACGATTCGGCCAGCTGCAACGATGATGGAGGCTGGTTTGATGAATGATGAAATGAAGATTGAGATTGAGGTAACAGCTAGGAAGTTTAGGCCGAATCTGGAAGGAACTGTTTGAGGGTGGACTTGGATGGGTGTGGTCAGCGAGTACCTTTGCTTGTTTGAGATTCTCTTGCTTGCAGTTTCCGGCGCATTGACAGGCGTCTGATGTATGAGGAGTTTGGGAGTTGGACTTACAACTAGCGCTCGTAAATTTGTCATTGAAGGAGTCTACTTACACGTCTTTTGTTCTAGTTTACAAATGCGTGCTTGCTCAGTCGTCAAGTAATTATACTCATATTCCTCTCTTCATAGGATTGAACAACTCCTCTGGCTCAAGATTCATAAAGTGATCGGTCAAAAAAGGTTGTAACTCCTCTTTAGATTCTCTTTAGATTTGCTAGCTTTGGACGACAGCTTCACAATGTCTGGATGGTTGAATTTGGTTGTATACGAAGCAGTGTCTGGCCATTGAAAGGTATTTTGCCATCACCCCAGTGTGGCTCGATCTCGGCTTTGCCTTCTCAAAAGGCACTCTAACGATGATGTAGACTTGCCTAAACCAGCCTTTTACAACGGTGTCAAGTGAAGTTCTCCCTTCGATTCTAGCTTCGGAAATATAACTCGAGGTTCACTTTTCTCGTCTTGAGTGATAACTTGACAATGTCTTCAATGGAGGTATTAGCACCCCACGTCGAAGGAGTATTACGACCTGAAACTCCTGAATCATCCCCGACCTCGCTTACCCCAAGCAGTTCCTTGACAACAGCTCCATAGCCTTCTTAATAAGCTATAGTTAAAGGAGTCCGACCAGCGATATTTCTTAAGTTAATACCGACTTTGCCCGTGCCTAGGAGGAAGTACCATTGGCTTTAGGCTTGTCTTTATTAGCCCATGATAGAGGCGTCTTCCTAGTATCATCCCTTGAATCGAGGTCAACCTGCCTTGTCACAAGGTGCCATTTGACGGAATGTTAACCACCATATGCAGTAGTAGACGATAGACTTAACTAGCAATCGATCAATTTCGATTTTACCTCGCTGCTTTTTAGAGCAGCTCATCAAGATCCCAAACTGAAGTTCTCCATAACCCGTAGCAGCGGAATCTGGTCGGCTGAATATCTTGATTTGAGGTTGGCTTTACCAGCTTTGAGAAGTAGCCAGGCATTAACTACCCTCTTGATCACAGACCGAATCCGGCCATTTTAGATTCTTGTGATTATGTTTGAAAGATTGGACTTGGTTTTATCGGAGTTGATATCCTGGACAAGATCATAAAGGGGTGGATTTGTGATATATACGTAAACGCGGGTTGCGCGTAATGAACGCGGTCAATATTTGCTTTCGCGGACAACCCGCTTTTGCCTACCTGTAGTCTTCAAGACTCTACCGGGGATGCACTCCAGAAACCCTTTTCGCGACTGTCTCTGGATCCCTATAATGAAGGAAGTTGGCAGGTTGAGGCTCTCCGTAGAAGGAACACCTGGCTGATTTTGACAAGCGAGAAGGCCGAATTCTAATATGAATTATATTTTTTTCATCGACGTAGAGAGAGAAAAACATATGCAACTTAAGTCAAATATTGAGATAGGGGTCAAAGACTTCATTCATGTGTTATTTTGAAAAATAACGAATAACTAGAAAACTAAATAATTACTATTTCGTTAGAAATTCGCTCTATGCCAATGCCAATGCCGGCCCCCTTTTCCCTCCGACGGAGATTTGAGGGAATAAGCGACTAGGGTAGGCTTGTGTTGCCACCCTCAAAAGCAACATTGAAGCTCGCGGGCTCCTTAGCGAAGATAGTAGGTACGAATCACAGCCGCTGGAGGAGCATACGACCGCTTCTTACAGTATCAGAAGTTCCAATACACACTTCCTTTTTATCATTCCTATTTCTCATTCATCAAAAGGACAAAACAGCATCGACAGATCAGCAACGGTTCACAACCACATAACCATGTTTTCCTCCACGGTTCTAGATCTCGAGAATGCCCAGATTCAATGCATCGACTGAGGACTCGGCACTACTTTTAGCACACAAACGAGAGCAGCCCCACGTCGAAGTTGCAATCTAGAATCGGAATCGATTTGTCTAATATTTCAGTGATAATACCTTTCTCTACCATTACACAGGCATGAAAATCGACATATCCTGACGTAACTCGCCTGTATCATCGAACTCCTTTTATCTACTTATTCGAGATCAAACGCAACGGTTACGTGTTCATACCCTTTCATTCAGAATGGCACCAATTTTACGCGCCTGCAGATTTCCCTCCCAAAAGACTATGCATTTGCTATGCGTCAGGACTTGCTCTGGAATCAAAACACCGACTCACCTCGGCAAATCTTGCAGATCTGCAGGAAAGTCCTCGTTATCATCATCCTTACGAGGAATGTCCCTAGCCTGATTGCGCTTGACTGGGCTAGGAAGGTATGGAAAATTTCATATGGTCACCAAGCCAAGTTTTCTTTCTTTAATTGTGTCGTATCTCATCTTTTCTCAATTCAGGTTTCTCTTCTGTTATTGTTTATAGGTGCATCTGTCTGCTTTACATCGTGCTGCTGCGGTGGTATTTTGAGCCTACTCGTTTCCCGTGCTTTTCTTGTAACTTACAATGAAGTTCCAGGGCTATAGTCTGGCTGCTGCAGCTTTTGCGACCCCAACAATTCTCGCTGCGTCTGTCCCTTCATCACTACGATACTGTACTCTGCCGGTTGCAGGCGCAGCATATGAGTCGGTCCCTGCTGCTGCACTCAACATCGACCAGGATATTCTCAATAAGGCCGTGGGAGATGCGAATCCGAGCGGGAAATTAGCTATTCAGGTCTTCCGTAATAATTGCCTGCTTTCTACGAATCAAACGTCCGCTCTTACCGACCAGGACCGCAAGAATCTCTTCAGTGCCGCCAAGGGAGTAATAGGCATCCTTACGGGAATCGCATTCGACCAGGGGAAGCTCAAGCTGGATGATCCAATCGACAAGTACCTGCCAAGCACTGCTGGCTGGGGAGATGCCGCCCACAGAGCTATCACTATCCGACAACTTCTGCAAGAAACTGCAGGACTTGATAAGGGAGTTTTTAGTGAAGGAATTACATTCCTCCTCGATCCGAGCTTACCGCAACAAGCGCTCGCCATGAAGTTTGTAACTCCAGCAGGAGAAGCCTTCCAGTACTCGCAACGAGTACCTGACCTGCTCGCCTACGTCGTTTCTCGTGCCGTAGGACAAGAGCTCCAAGCCTTCGCGCAAGCCAACCTCTTCACGCCCCTCGGCATTGCCAAAACACAATATATCTGGTTTAAAGACAATAGCGGCAATTCTTACGGGTATGCCCACCTCTACCTCACACCCGATAACTTCGCGCGCTTGGGTCTCATGATGCAAAATGGCGGCGTCTACAGCAACAGCCGCGTCCTCTCTCAGACCTGGGTGGATTTGGTCAGCGTACCCTCTGAGCATAACGGCTGCTATGGTATGCTCTTCTGGACCAATCGCGGCGACACCTGCATCTCGCCTACGGGCTACCCATTCCAACGCTCGTGGCTACCGAGTGCGCCACGCGACCTCTTCGCAATGTCCGGTTCACCTCAGCAGAAGAACTTCATGATTCCCAGCCTTAACATGACCGTCAGCTGGATGGAAGTCACGCCGGGTAAAGGACCGCCCGCCGACATCTGGTACAAGTTCTTTAAGACGCTCATGCCTGGTGTGAGGGACCTGCCGCCATTCGACCCCAAAACCTATGAAATGGAGCCCTCAGGACTGAACGCGACACTGGAGGCTCTCAGCCTGAGCGTGCTGCTGGGCAACTTGCTGTCGAGCCCGCAGTGCAATATCGTGATTTGCAATGCCGATATATCCTTGCTGGGGATTCTCGGTAATTTGGGTGGACTGCTGAAGCTGACTGGCGCAACTATAACTGCGTTGCTGAGGTTGGGCTGGTAGTTTCGAGGCTGCCATTGATATGATTTATGATTTGTTGAGCGCAACTTCAGGACGCTTTGGAATGTAATGATGCTATGTCTCTGTTGGATTATTTGAAGCATTGGATATTTTAATTGCAGTTTATTGTATACAGAATAAATATTGATTAGTCTCATGAAAAATAGCCTATGAACAATAGCCGAATTCACAAATTCCTTGAGCAAGATCAACGCCATTTTTTAATTACTCATATCAGATCAAATTTATATAAGCCGCAGTAACATTAGACTTTTCGTTTTGACTGGACTCATACGATATAATTATGTAACATTCTTCTTCACATGCCACAGACTATACAGGCAGGCCCCTTATACCCTCCCACTCGAGGCTTCTTGCCTATACCTCGAAGGGTCTCCCCTTTCAAGCTATGGAAAAGCCTATACTATGCAAAAAACACCACATATATTTCCCTTTGGGAACGAAGTTGTAAATCGTATCAATAGCGAGGCGGTAGTGAGTGATGGAGCGTACCTCGTCACTTGATTTGATCTCTCACCGAGGTCTTTCGTTTGACCTATAGCACTCAATCTCGTCTCGATCGGCGGCGATTTGATCCAGGCTAGCCTTTCGCCTTCTCGTCTGCAAATTTTCCCGTACCACCGACCAACTTCTCTGGGTGCGTTACTAGCATAGATGTAGGAGATGCAGAAGGCTGATCGATTGCGTGCCATAACCACGAAGAAGTAACCCTTTCCTACAGCTATTTCTCGAAGCGCTTCAGTCGCGTGCAGCCCAACGTGTGCACTAGGTCAGAAAGTAAGTAGTAGATCCAACGGGTTCAAGGAAGGGTAGAAAGTATGAGGTGCAAACACGACCCCAAAGTGTATATTTACGACGAGATCGGATCTCCGTTTGCTGACTTTCTGATCACCCAGAATGGTTCTTCTGTCTGTCTTCCGTAGACGGCGCGGCGCGAAAGAATGTGTGTAGAGCTTGGTGGATATTGTTATTCGGAGACTTCTGTATCTCCTTGATGAACATAATGCCGCCAGCGTAAGAAACCATGTCAGTGGATTTTTAGGTGCTATTGGTAGGAGTGTGTAGGTTTTATTCCAAGTCGATTTGGGAAAGTCATCATTGATATATCTTCAAGTGCTGTGGTGGGGGGGGAGTGCTAGCGTGGAGCGTGGAAATTGTCGCAAGACACAAAAAGTTGACAGGTAAATGCGCACATCTTGAAAAATTGACAGTAACGTTGCGGTATAGGAGAAGGTGCTTCTTGGTGCGGTGGTAGGAGTCGAAGCACGCAGAAGGTGGGTGGTGTATTGCGCCAGAAAATACCCTCTCAAAAGGAAGTTTCTGGTATATTAGCAAATCAAAACAACTGATTAACAAAGGAGACAAGGTTTCTCTCGTAGTGCACGTATTACAGTAGTGGTTACTCTCTATTCTTCAATTTTCAGTACCAGGGCGCTCTTCTTGATTGTCAAACTGATCACTTCAAAAGAGTGATATGATCTAAGCTTACGTTGATCAAAGTTAGTATCACTCTATGCCGTACGTACAATTGAGTAGCTAGAATAAGATGGTGACACGTGCTGTCATCTGAAATTCAGGAGTTTTGTGATGTCTACAGAATCAAGGTAGTCGAGACATCTGGACAAATATATCCAGGATCCGGCTAATCCTTGGTCCAGTCGCTGTGATTATGGACCAATAGATAAGGGCAAATAGATAACTCCGTTTCTTACTTATGTCATTATAGATACTAAAGGGCTGGGTGTCTCAATGAGTTATGATATCTCCTCTGATGAGAATTGTTTCATAAATCGAACTGTAGTGATGTGTTGACGTCTCAATACCTGTCAACATATGAAGCTGCCAGGCGGCATTCTGGTCCTTTAGGCTTATACATTGAGCGTCCTCGTATTTGTGAGCCGTGCTGCTGAATCCAGTCCTGCTCAATACAATTACAATGTCGTTTCTGAAGATTCTCATTCTCAGATCCGAATCACCTCTCTCAGGCAAGCGATATGAACGCGGCCAGTACCGAATAGGTTGCCTGAAGGATCTTCGTTTGAGCGCCTGTGTACGTCCCGTTGAAAGCCGGCGCAGCTACGAGGTCTTTCCCCGACCCAGCTGGAAACACATTCTGATCAACATTATGATATTCGCCATCAATTGGTAGGGCTCCTGAAACGAAGAAGTCATGTATAGTCTGTGACATTGAAAGGGATGCTAAGGATATAGTCGTGTGTCCAGATCCACCACGAATGGCAATTTTAGAAGAGTTCGGAAGCAGACAGCGAAGCTTCTTCGCTGAGATTAGAGGTGTACTTGGATCGTGTTTGGGATTCTATGAGTTCCATATCAGCGATATTGTTATATTGAACCAAGGAGAATTGCGCTAGAGCAAGAAATAGGCTCGAAAAAAGAAAACACTTACTACAATCAAGACTGTTGTATTAGATGCCTGGAGTATAGCGTCTGTCGCAGACATGAGAGATACTCCGGCGTTCTTAAGGAGTGGCCGAGTGTCGGGGAAGTTGCGGCAGAAGCTGATAGGCTTGAGGCCGGCAGACAAGAATGGTGTATTCTCCGCGATGGATATCTTCTTAGTGAGTTTGACAAGCGTTTGGAGTGTGATGCTGCTAGATGGTGCATTATCTATACACATGAGCGGAGACTGGCTTTGTGTGCCCACTCCAGGAGCGCTTGGGTCTGTTGGCGCGCTGGCTGTTTGAGAAGAAACGAGATTGACAAGTAGTGTTGCATCGCGGAGTTCAAGTCCTTTTATGATGTTTGCTACGAGAGACCAGGTCGCTGGAATTATTATCAACGAGCTTAAGAAAGTGTTGAAACTGTCGAGACTGATGGGAGTGCCGAAGTAGTCGATTGGATTGAGGAAGAGACTTTCAAATAAATTGTCGATTCTTTTTGTTAAAGTTGCGGTGACACCTTTAGGTGGGGTGGATAAGGCACAATTAGAACCAGCCGCTTCACAAAAAGATATCAGGTCGTTGATCGCATCCCTGGCAGAAATCTGTGCATTGTTAGCACAATAAAAATACCACTTATCGCCCCAAAAGTCATGTTTTGACGCCGGTACATAGGGGAAGGAAAGCTTGCACACACCTGATCGTTTGGAAATTGACTGGTGTACGTCAAAGCATTCGCCTCTGGGTCAAAAACTCCATCAGCTACCACACGGCCAACCCTAGTAGGAAATGCTTGTATGAACTCCGCGAGGTAGATTGTTCCGTAGGAAAAGCCCCAGTAGTTCAGCTTGGCGTCTTTCCCATCAAGTGCAGTCACAATAGTTGCCATGTCCCGAGCAACATATGCCGCAGAGGAAGTGTAAAGAGCCGCGGATTTCTGAGCGGCACAAGCATGGGAGAGTCCAGCAATGGAAGTGTCGAAGTCCGATATCCTTTTCGTTACTTCGGCGTCATAACTCGAGTTCGAGAACATGCCCAGCCATAAGTTTGGTCCGCCTGGCAGAGCTTCTGAGAACTTGTATTCTGCTGATGCGTTTGGGAAACATTCGAGCAATGGTCTGGTCTGGCCAACTCCGCGAGGATCCCATCCGATGATATCGTAGAGCCCCCCAGTAAGATTTGATATCGCACTTCCGGCGCCGTTCTGTACAAAAGATACACCCGATGCCCCTGGGCCACCTGGATTGACAAGAAGTGAGCCTAGACGTTGCGAGGACGAGACTTTGGCTTTGTATCTGACCAGCGCTATGCTGGCCTGTCCATGATTCGTCGATACAGCATACTCCAGAGGGACTGTCAAGGTTGTGCAGTCCAAATTGGTACCACAGGAGGACCAGACTAACGCCTCTGCCGCAACGACATAAGAAGTGAATAAGAGCCTCAAGATCGAGGTTGACATTGAGTTCGGCATTATTTAGCTAATAAAATGTTGCCAGCATCCAGCATCAAATTCGAGCGGAGGAGTTCGACGGGATCAAATACTGCAAAAACTACCCCCCCGGGTGGGTTGTGTTAATTTAGGCTTCGACGGAGATGAGGTGGTATGGTACAGGAGTGATCCGACCATTGAGTTTGCACCGGGCTGACCATTAACAATTGGTAAAGCAGTCTTCCAGTGACCAAACTAATAATGAACATGTTCCACATGTCTTCATCTGTTGATGTTACTGGTGTTGTTTTGACAGTTGACGCATCTTGAAAATTCTGTCCTTAGGTAGCAGATCTGAAGTAATTTTGACAAATCGTTGTGAATTTTTTAGTTCAAGGATGGGACACTACTAGAGTATTTTCGCACGGGGTTATTCCACTGAATATTCATATGCTTTGTGGGCTAGACCTTTATCAAGTTCCAAAATCTAGTGCTACATAATCGCACAAGTACTCCGCTATCGAGTGAACGGTTGCGGTTCAAAGGGCAATGATATATGCTAATGTAGATGTGAATTTTACCATGTCAGAATGCTCGGAGTAATCGTCTCTATTATTTATTACTTGCTATTGAGCCTCTCCAAAGTAGTCCTCTCAAATTACTCCTAGTATTGACGCCCAATGGTATCAGCAAATGTGGCAGGCCAGTCTCTATACAAACAGCAAAGAGACGCTACTATCTTATATTTCGGATAAGGGCTTTGGTAAGTTAACATAAAGAGAGTCGCGCTCTTCGGCCTTATTTACTAATAGCCCTTGGTTAGTAAAGGCAAAAGAAGGAGTCAACTATTCTGAATCAAATATTTCGTCACGAGGCCACGACGCACACACATTCCTCTCTCAAAACATATATGCTGCTTTAGCTCGGTAAAGCATTGACTTAGAAAATCGTACGAAGGCAGAGGCAGCGGGCCGGGCAGCTCTAAAACCTCTAAAACTAAGAAAACAACTACGAATATTCGAATTGTACGATCTTATCAGAGCTGTACAGCGCAAATCAGTTAGTAGATAATCAACTGATTGATCAGGTTGCAGGGTAGTGATTAGTGATTTTAGAGGAAGTAACAGGGAGGAGTAGACTAGTTGGGGTGTTTATCCTCGCTTAGGTTATCGACATAAAAGTGGCATGATTGCCTCGAGTGGGTGACAGCTGAGGGTATGCCTTGTAGCCTCAGAACGAGCTAATCGTATCTACTTAGTACTTCGACGTACGGTGGTACAGCGGTTAAGCATTGTCATGAAGCTAGCAGGCGGCCAGAAGACTTTACTGCAGATCGTAATATCTGTATAACGCACTCACTACCCCTTTACTACTTGGGTAATTTCTGCCTAGCTATAGACCTGGTCACTGCTATATATAGTTAGTAAGTCCACTTGACCCCCTGCTAGCTCTATGACTATACTTAACCGCTGTACCTCCGTACTACTATCCCCCCTGGTTCAAATACCAAAAATTCAGCTGCTGTAGAGGCGTCAGATAAGGCTTCAGATCTAACGTTTAAACCAGGGGGGCATAGTACTTACGTACCTCATGTCGTAAGAGATTATATTTAAATATTTCGATAATATCCGCCCGAGTAGAACACGATTACAGTATAAAAGAGACCCACTGTAAAACCCCTCTCGTATATGGAGACGACTCTAGAAACTACACTTAGTACAGGCCCAGCAGATCAACCATTTGTTGTCTGTACGTAGTACTAGAATATTCCACTGTGTAAGGAGTAATGGCAAATCAGCTCTTGCGCTTTCTCTAACCTTTTCTGAAAGTAGTAGATTCTGGGTCCGACCGCACAGACAACGAAGAACCATAGCAAGCATACTTGTACTGACCTTCAGGTGGGAGATGCTGTTCTTCGGAAGAATGTACTCCCACCTCCGGGGTAGCGCTGATCAACTTGTAACACGTACCTTTCTAACCTTCCGTACCTAGGTAGTAACATGTAACACTGCTAAAACTTGCGCAGGGCTCTCAGCATGCTACTGTAGTATCTCCAGTCCCTCCTAAACTTGCGCTGTTACAAGTTACTACGTGTTACAAGTTGATCAGCGATAATATCGTAGGTGAGGTGTCATCTGATTCACTTCAAACCTAACACCATCCGAAGGTCGATGGCTGCGGCACGATTAGTAGATCTCTATGGCCTCTATGAAGTATGATATCTGTCGTTGTCAAACATAGGACGTGTAGTACAGTAACTCATGGGACAAGTGACTAATGGCCGCCAAGGAAGTCCCTACACTATGCCACCAAGGTCTGAGAACTGCTCGCAGATTCATCGAGTAACTGTTCCTTGAAGCGGACAGAGCCAAGGCTCAGCTATTCTTCGCACCGGATACAGTAGAGAGAAAAGGTCCAGACTCACATGTGCTTAGTTCGAGTGCTAAAAGCACGAGACTTCGCTGCCATTGGGGAATACATGAAAGACTTGCTAGTAATATTTTCCTTGCGTTAAGAGGAGAGAAGCTACGCCTAACGAACTATACTTGCCTAATTCGGAAGCAGATACTAACTAATATATATAGTTTCTAATATTCTGCTGGAACATATGTTACTTAGTATATATATCAATACCTTTCTAATAATAGTAGGCCTATTTATAAATACCTTCTTTTTCTTCTCGATCTAGGCTAATAAGACATAACTACTAATAATAAACAGACATGATAGTTTTGAGGTATATATACTTAATACAGCTAACTATAAGCTTTTGTAGCTAGAATAACCTCTGGTCACTCTTGGATATAATAGAGAGATAACTATAGCCTTATGACTCCTGCAAGTCCCGTGATTACTATACTATGGTGACGTGATCTATAGCTTCGTTGTATAACAGAAAGCCATCCTACCTGACTTGGCATGCCCTTGTGTACTTCGCTTATTGCATAGACACATTCTAGTCGCTTCTAGGTCAATAGCTGTCATCACAAATAATAGAATCGAAAAAATAAGATATCAAGTCTTTTCCCAGGCAATCAGGCATTCTTTTGATTTTTATGTTGCTGAAAAGCATGCCCATGTATATTTTATCAGGCGCCATATCGAGAATCAGGTGAATTAAAAGGCACATGGTATTGTATTATTACTGGCTGCATGCAGTTCAGTGAATTGAAAGCGTATGAATCATTTTACTGAAAAAGAGAAAATGTTACGGATTTCCATTAACTGCCTGAATGAACTACGGGCAAGACTCGACGAGTTCTAAGCTAGTCATAAACTCCAGCCAAAGCATTCATTTCAAAGTGTATGATTGCAACAGTCCCCACCCAGGTACTGATAAATCTCTAGGGTGTCAAATTCAGGAGTCAATTACTCTACCTCAGCCTCCCCAGAATCATCTTTTCCAACTCCTCCTTCTCACCACTCATCGCCACCATGCCTCTGAAAATCGCCTCCTCGCCCTCCTTCTCCAGCAATTCTCTCGGCGTTCCAAACTCTTTCTCCCTCCCCTCGCTCATGACAAGAATCTTATCAAAGTCTGCCACTGTACTCAGCCGATGCGCGATGACGAGTAACGTGGTATTTGCAAATTCCTCTCTGATAGATCTTTGGATTAAGAGATCGGTAGCCATATCTACTGCGGAAGTGACTTCATTTAGGATCAAAACCTTTGGTTGAGAGAGGATAGCGCGTGCTAGGCAGAGGAGTTGCCTTTGTCCGTGGGAAAGATTAGAACCGGATGATGCGATAGGGGATGAGAGTGAGAGGAACCGGGTTTTGTTCTCGGTGGTTGAACTAGTGTTGATGGCTGTGCTGGAAGACGAGGAAGATACGTTTTGTAGCTGGGGATTGGGGGTGTGTGTTGCTGTTGGGAGAAGATGCACGCGCATGAGTGCTTCACGAAGTTGGTAGTCGCTGAATTTGGAGAAAGGATCGAAATTCGAGCGAATGGTGCCAGAGAACAGGACCGGGTCTTGGGGAATGATTGCGAGGCGCTTGCGTAGGTCGTACAATTTGATCGTGGAAATGTCGACCCCGTCTATCTTCATACTTCCTTTTCGGGCGGCGAGGAAGCGGAAGAGTGCCAGGGAGAGAGTGGATTTGCCTGAAATGGTGAGTACAGCGTACTGAAGTAGCGTGAAATGGTTTCTTGGACGAGTCTGAACTGTGATGTGATCCTTACCTGCTCCCGTTCGGCCTATGACTCCAATCCTTAAGTTGCCCTCGGCGGTAAACGTAAGGCCTTTTAGTATCGCAGGTAAATCCTCTGCATATCCCAACTCGAGACCCATTACTTCAACTTTTCCAACTTCTGGCCACTACACAATAGACATTAGCGATTGGGGTCCAAAAATATCTTGGTGGAATGAGGATCTCAAGACATATCTCAAGAGTATCTTAAAATTGTACCCCCCCCCCCAATACATACTGTAGCGCGCACTTCATCTCCGCCCTGATCCACAATCTTCAAATCTCTGTATTCAAATACGCGTTCAGTTGCATTCATATCCAACTCTAATAGAGTAGAAACGTTTATGACTTCTTTAACCTTAGATCCAAAATTCAGCGCAAAGGAAAGTGCAAATCCAGCAAGACTTGCGTCGATACCTCGCTTCTTGATGACAAAGGTCGCAACTGTACCAGCGAACAGAGAAGTTGTTGCTGCTATACGGATACGTAGCCAATTTTGGAATAAACTGGTATGCCAGGTGCATGCGGCGTAGCAATCAATCAATGTGAACATCCTGTTCTTGAAATCGGAGGTTTTTGCAAATGCTCGGATGGTCGATAGGCCGTTTAACGAAGCAGCAAAATGTGATATGACAGGCGATTTATTGGTTGATTCGAGGCGCTTTAAAGTTCGTGCGGCAGCAAGAAAGGCCTTCCCGAAGTACATACAGCCTAGTAGTAGTACTACAGCGCAGATCAGGATGAACGGAGAGACATAAATCGCAGCCACCATGATTCCTATGGTCTGCGTGATGGCACCGGCGAAGCGTGAGAAGTTTCCCGCTAGAGATGAATCCAGATTGATGAAATCCCCGGTAAATCTGTTCAGAACTCTACCCATGGGTACTTTGTCGAGCCAGCGGAGACGCGCTCGAAGTACACTGTCAAAGACATCCCTGAAGATCTTGCGAGACGCGCGAATCGAACCTGCGTATACTGTGTAGACACTACCAACGGCAAGCATAACGGATATGGTAGAGATGAGGCAGTAAATGCCCAGATAAAACCAAAGATTCCGGTTATGGATATCAATCGGCACCAATTGGCTCGTAGACACAGAAAAGTTGACATGACTGACCGTGTCGAGTGGCCAACTGGCGAGATGTCTCTGAAGATCGTAGTGATAGGAAATAAGTAACTTGGCGCTGAAGTTTGAGAGATTTTCAGATCTTGTATATTCATTGGCCCATATCCTCATCCAATAAGAGCGGCCTACTGTAAATCCTTGTGTTACAAGGAGTAGTGTGACGAGAATAGTCCACAAAGGCCAGCCTCCAGAAGCACTGACATATCCACTATAGACTGCTGCTTTGACACGACCTGTTTCACGAGACTCTTATTCATGCAACTTCCGAGGTGGGGCCTTTGCTGCCACTGCAGCATCTTGAGATGACATGGCAGTTGAACCATTTGCTTTGACTAGGCGTAAAACTTCGTCCTCAGCAATATCAGCGGATTTGGTAGTATTATTACCTTCCAATATCTCGTCTAATTCGCCATTCTGTCGTAGCTTCTCAACGGATCCAGCATGCTCAAGTACCCCTTGAGCAGAGAGACGAACAGCGTACTTGGCCCTCGGTAAGCAAAGTGAGATATGATGAGTGGCCAGAATTCGGGTCCTGCCTAGGGTGAGTTCACCCATAACGGCATGGCGGTAGACATGCTCTCCAACGTGGGCATCCAGAGCGCTGAAGACATCGTCCATAATAATTATAACTGCTCTGGAGTAGAAGGCTCTTGCAAGTGTCAAGCGCTACTTCTGCCCACCCGATAAACTGATACCTTAGGCTCCTACTTCGGTCTGGTCACCATCCTCGAAGATGTCGAGATCTTGAGTCAGAGCACAGGCATCTATGACCTTTTCGTATCTGATGGAATCAAAAGGTAGACCAAAGAGGATGTTATCTTTGATCGTAGCATTCTCGATCCACGGAGTTTGGAAGACGAAAGATATTGCGGACGGAATGATCCAATCAGAAGTTGTAACTTTGGAATCGAAGCGCTCACCTGTAAATTTGGGAACCCGGATATAACCAGACTCCAAGCAAACTTCTCCAAGTATCGCAGCCAGGAGGAGGGACTTTCCAGAGCCCGTGGGTCCCGAGATTACACTCAATTCATTGTTTGGAAACTCAATATTAAGCTCCCGGAGAACAAACTTTGTATCGTCTGAATCTGTTGATGTACGCGGAAAGCTGACAGAGGCGTTGTGGAATGACACAAAGTCGCCTGGAAACGTGTTGGCTGGCTTTTCAGGTAAGCAAAGAAAGCTTTAAATCCTGTCGCAGCTAATTTTTGCGTTAATGGCGGAGACAAGTAGGTATGGAATCTCGGAGACAATGCCATCAAACTTTTATGAATAAGCTAATAGATGTGAATGCGACTGAAGATTGTAGTCTTCTATGGATCCAGGAGTAGGTGGTCAAGGACAACGATGTCAAGACCACAGGCGTGAAATTAGATGCAATCGACATGTAGATACCATAAAGCCTAGACTGCCAAAGCATAGAAAGCTCTTCCTCTCAAAATGAAGCTAGTTTATCGGCCCACTGAGTCTCAATTGCTGAGAACTTGATCTGTCTTATACCTCTGAGAGCTTCGGTTGTTACTGTCGTCCTGGTATCTCGGATCGCCATTAGTGCCTTCTGTTTCTTACCATACTTGGAAGCAAGCGCTCGATTTATAGGAAACAGACACACGATGCCTAAGAGACCGGCACAGAGACTTTGCCAGCCGATGAGAAGCCATAGGAATGCTGTGGTCACTATGGCTTTGCCAGCCAAGTTAACATACTGGGTGTTGCTCCATCCAAAGAAAGCCACCTGGGAACAATCCACGGTGAACATATTCAAAATGTCTTGCTGATCGGCCGATTGACCATCATCTGATGATTTTGTGTCGTCGACCGTCTTATCTTCGTCTTTCGAGAATCTCTAGATCCGTTGATTAGTTGATGCAATGTCGGCAGACCGTTGGGCAACACCCGTCATCGTTGCATTGCCGAGTCTTACCTTGTTAGGTGGCTTACTCGAATCTTCGACCTTCATCATCTTCGCATAAACGAGGCCCGTGAGAATGGAACGTATAGGAATGTAAATATCTATGTGACAACAATTATATTCAGAATAGTCACGGACTTGAAAATATCCCACCTGTATGTGACCACCACACGAGCCTAGAATCTACGATACTCGAACTAATCGTAGCCCCCACGATGCCAGTAACGTACATCCATGCCCCTGACTGTGATGGGGATCCTTCTTCGCGAGTTTCGAGGTATTTCAGCAACTGCAATGTCGCAAAAGCTGGAGCAACATCAAAGAAGTTGGAGAACAGAGTAGCGATCCATTGAAGGGCGAGTTCCCAGCTGAAAGCCCAAGCAATTTGTACCCATAAAGGCAGACTGTCTTCTTTGATCGCGATATTCCTGAATTTCGCAGTGGCCTTTTCTGATCGAATAAAATGGTCCATTACTGGCATGTCTGAATTGTGGAAATCGGATCTGCTCGTAGCAGCCAGGGAAGATTCGCCCCAGTAGAAGCTGTACTTGGCCCAGAGGCTGACATTCCATTGACGATCGACAAGTCGGCCATCTCGGTAAACATCAGGACGTCTTTTGACGGAGAATATTGTTGCAATCAGGACAAGACTTAAGCCCAGTTGAAAGCTTGTCAAAGTCTTTGTGACAATGTCGGAGTGATCAATCAGAGTTACGAGAGCAAGTCCAGCGACTGGAAAACAGGACCACAGTCTACCTATGATGGCTCTAAATCGTATTACAGGCTCTGCGAGTCTGCATATAGTTGCAACTGCATGATAAATAGGAACTAGGAGCTGTCAGATGTAGAAAACTAGAATTGAGAACATATATTTACCCATACTGGTACCAACAACAAAATGCCAAGGAGGTTATTATCATAATGATTTGAGTGGGAGTGGCTCGAAAGACCACTGATAGCAAATAGACATGCGAAGTCCGCAATAGAGACTCCGAATCCGATTATAACGGCCAGGTAAAGGAGAATTGTTTGAGTTTTGTTGGAAAATCTCTTGGTTGATTCTGGTGTTGCAACTCCATCTTCGTCCTCATACAGGGCCCCCCCAAAACGAAGGGATTTCGGTCTGCGCCATTCCCTTGAAAGCAGTGACCATATTGACGGGATTGACTGTAAAAGGACTGCAATAGCCAAGACACATTGGATATTTAAGAGCTCAAGGGACATGTTGATTGTGTACTCTGGAGATCAAGTAAGGAGAGTTGGCAATCTGAATTGAGGATTCGATATTACGATCGAATATCATTACCAGGATTGAAGATTCATAAGTAAATTTTGATAGTTATCGAGGTCCTGGCTCTCCATGAGATACCTACGCGAAGAAAGATGTCATATCATGGGTTGCTCCAGGAACAAAAGGTGCGTATGTAGATATCTCTCAAAAAGAAGGTTGCCATGGGGAAAAGGGAAGCTGGTAAATGAAATGGCCGTATCCAATGCGGTCTTTAACGAGACAGCCAGCCCACTTTTGGCATTAAATTGGTTAACTGCGTGCAGATTGGGCATATGACTCTCTAGCATGGATTTGTTCCATGATAAAGCGCTACTTAGCAGCAGTATGATAGAGTGCTAATCACGCTCAAGTTTCCCGGTGAGCTTCTGCTGCTGCCCCGACGTACAGCCACTCCACCGAAGCAACACTAAAGGATAGTGTTCGGAGGCTTACTAGGTAATTCGAGATGTCAAGAAAGATGAATTTGTCTGAACGAATCATGAAAATACGGTACCTATTAGCACACTACCACTTGGTTCTTTTAGAAGTCTAAGCCCGAAAGTCTTCATTTATGGGGGACTTTTGGCACGTTTGCCCCTGTGAACCTACTATAGATACGGTAGGTAGGTTTGGATTTTTGGAGAAACCGAGTAGTATTGAATTATGAGATAAAAGTGGTATCTCTTCGGTACGAAGCTGTTATTTTAGGAGGGAGGATGCCACCTAGATGAGGTTGAAGTGATCATGAAATTATTCGGAGTATTTGTGGTAGACGGATGACACTTGGACGTGTTGTTGTGATGAAACAACTATTACTCTCAAGTAGAATTGACGACATGATAGGTTGGAATTGCATCTAAGCTAATCTATTTTGAGTATTCCATTATTTGGGAGAGGTATATTAGGGTGGATGTAGTCAAGTGAGTCGGTAACAGTATCCCACAATAGCACTTTGCTTGCCACTGAACAAACAGATAGTTATTGCTGATTGTGACTGCGACTGTGGCTATGGAACGGATGCAGTACAGTAGAGGCCCAGCCTAAAGGTATATCAAATCGACCGTCATTGAGATAAGGACTTGGGCTGAAAATTCGAGTATACCATTGATCATAGGAGATTAACGTGAAACCTGCTTGGGCAATCTCGAAAATGTGAGGCGTGCAGCGTGCTGTAAGCAGTTCACATATTACGTCGAATGCGTATCGAGATATACATCTACTGAGACGAGCCTTCTCACTACTCTCTCCACGTCTCTGGGATTAATGGCGGAACTGTGAGGAGTGCTAATAAGCGGAATTGGTTGCAGTACAGCATAATGATATTGAAGACTCTCACCCGTCTTGTGATTCTTCCAGAAACATCCTGGTTAGTAGAACTCTATTGACCACGATACAAGGAAGCGAATAAGGCTTCTACCAAGAGAAGGAAGGGAAGTCCAAAGTCACGTGACTGCGCCTTCCCAAGGACCATCCCAGCCAATTGAGTGTTAGCATATCCAAGCAATGGAATATTGTTGACCAGCAGAAACTCAACCTTTCAATCCAGTTTCTCCCGACCAATCCCACTCAACACTTGGGATATACACAATGGCAGCTTCAGTAACAAGATTCAGGTGCTTGAATTTACCTCCATTACGACAAGTCTCCCGCACATTATTTCCGCCGTCTCTACCATCACGAAGCTTTGCCACCGAAGCAACCTCCCTCGAGCCGCCTTCCAAAAGACGTCCAACATATTTCAAAGATAAACTGAATAGTGTACCATCTTTCTCCGAGTTCGTTGGGCAGGAAAATGAGATTCTATCACCAGAAGAATCCCTGGAACTCCGCACTGCAATGGTTGGACCAGAAGGACGAAAGAAGCAGATTACACGACTCCCAGAATGGTTGAAGACGCCTATACCAGACAATACGAACTACAAGAAGATCAAGAAAGATTTACGAGGATTAAATCTACATACTGTGTGCGAGGAGGCAAGGTGTCCGAACATATCTGACTGCTGGGGTGGAGGCGATAAGAGCGCTGCGACGGCTACGATCATGTTAATGGGCGATACGTGTACACGAGGCTGTAGATTCTGCAGTGTCAAAACATCGAAAGCCCCGCCGCCGCTAGATCCCCACGAGCCGGAACATACAGCTGAGGCTCTTTCGCGGTGGGGCCTGGGATATGTGGTCCTTACGTCTGTAGATCGGGATGATCTTGTGGATGGAGGAGCCAGGCATTTCACCGAAACGATCATGAAGATTAAGCAGAAGAAACCGGATATGCTTGTTGAGGCTCTCACGGGTGATTATGCCGGCGATCTAGAGATGGTGGCTATGGTTGCCAGGAGTGGGCTGGATGTCTACGCGCATAACATGGAGACAGTGGAGGAGTTGACGCCATTTGTCAGGGACAGGAGGGCAAAGTTCAGACAGAGTCTGTTGGTGCTGGAGGCAGCGAAGAAGACTGTTCCAAGTTTGATCACGAAGACTAGTATTATGCTTGGTTTGGGCGAGACAGAGGACCAACTATGGGCGACACTCAAAGGTAAATCCCCTCGAAAGCCTTTCAAGATCACAACTAACCTCCTGCAGAACTCCGCAAAGTTAATGTCGACGTGGTGACCTTCGGACAATACATGCGACCTACCAAGCGACACATGAAAGTCGAGGAGTACGTCACACCTGCTATATTCGAGATGTGGCGCCAGCGAGCACTTGATTTAGGATTTCTCTACTGTGCCAGTGGACCTTTGGTTAGAAGTTCATATAAGGCAGGAGAAGCGTTCATTGAGAATGTCATCAAGAAGAGGAAGGGTGTTACGATATTGGTAGATGAGACTACAGGCATGCAGAAGGCTATTGTATAATACGATGACACGCAAAGAATTTCTGCGATTCAACAGTCGCGAGATGAGCATGGTATGGCGTTGTTTGGAGCATTGCTGGCGTACCTCTGGAGATAACTATACAGGGGGAAAGACTGGATAATTCGGCAAATGGAGACAAAATATTTGAAGCAATTTGACAGGGATTTCCGCCTTGAGCAGAGCGATTCCAGTTTATTATATTTCCCTCAATCCTCGCTTAGGTTTCCTTTTAGGTAAACAAGACCGCCTGCCTGCAGTTACACACCTAACGCAGAGTTGGAATGATATGCTGATACCAACGTAACATTGGTCGTCTTTCAAGCTACATCTTCAAGACTCGCCGCATATAAAGGCAAATTGGGATCCAGTGCTTTCTCTGTTACGTAGCTTGAGCAGCCATAATCTGATTGCAATATTTTCAAACAGTATTTCATACCATCCTACCACTAGACAGGTTGTTAATCATTATGTCAATCGATTTCGATATCAGTATATAATCAGCATACTTCGTTATTGTGTCAACGTAGTAGTGTCAAGCAAGGCGATCTCGCTGGTGAGTCTTGACATTTGCGGCCGCCCCCACCACTGGGCTCGACGGACGACTTGCTCAATCCCTCGCCTCACCAAGCTGTCCAAAATAAAACCTACCTTAAATGCCACTTCGGTCTCGTCATACTCGCGCCTTTCTCGTCGCCTCATTCCCTGTACCAGGTACTAGCCTCCTTGCGTCCTGTAACTCTAGAAAGAATTTCATCCAATTTTGGCATCGTGGACGGAATACTGTAGGCAGAGACTTTGGGATAGGAAGAGCTATGTCGACTGAAAAGGCGAATGGAGAAGGGCCGAGGAAGTTGAAGATACTGATGTTACACGGTTAGCTTTTCCTCTTGCTTCCCTAAGAGGATCTCTCATCCTCTTCATATTTTCAAAAATCTAGTAGAGGAGGTCACATTCGCAGCCAAAATCATTGCAGCGAACACATCTCTGTCCCGCCTATCTTCCCACTTCCTTCACTCCCCCTCAACCCAGATCGATCAAGATCAATCTTCAAAAGAAAGTCAAAGTTTTTTCCTAATCTTCTTCTCAGGATTCACCCAATCCGGCCCTCTGTTCCACGCCAAAACCCGCGCCCTCGAAAAGATCCTCACCAAAGCCTTCCCTGCCCTTCCCCCCGCACCACACAACTGCAAAGCCAGCCCCGGAAATCTGCTCTCCTACCCCGGCGGCATCCAACTAATATATCCAACTGCACCCATCCGTCTCCAACCCGCCGACATACCCGGCTTTTCCGCATCTGAGCAGAGCGAGAGCGAGAAAGAAGATCCCGATGCTTGGGGATGGTGGAAGAAAGACTCCAGTACAGGGGAATATATCGGTCTGGACGAGGGATTAGAAACGATAAGAAAGGCAATTGAAGAAGTAGGTGGGATAGATGGCGTGATCGGCTTCTCGCAAGGAGGTGCTATGGCTGCAATGCTCGCAGCTCTATTAGAAGACGGGCGAGAATCACATTTCCTCCCCTCTTCCCCCCTACCATACCCACCCTCGTACCTCTCCCTGCGCTCGACTCTCCCTCAGCAACCCCTCCGATTCGCAGTCTCGTATTCTGGCTTCTATGCTCAGCCAGAGCTGTATAAGCCGTTCTATGAGCCGAAGATCAAGACTAGGTTCTTGCATGTGATAGGCAGTTTGGATTCTGTGGTGGAGGAGGAGAGGAGTCAGGGGTTGGTGGAGAGGTGTGAGGAGGAGGTGAGGACGAAGGTCGTGCATCCGGGAGGACATTTCGTGCCTGTTGGGAGGGAGTATGCGGGTGTGCTGGTTGGATGGTTGAGAGATGTTCTGAGTGAGAAGAAGGTGGACGAGGAGAGCGTGGAGGATATGGATATGCCGTTTTAGAGGCTTGGGGGAGCGAGCGATGTAAAAGGCTGATTGTGACTGGGTAGATTCTGGATTTGGGATTTTGATAATTGCATAGCGTGGCGTTTATGGAGAGGCAAGTAGAAGTCAGCATGGTTATATTAACTATTTAGAGCACAAGGTTTGACCATCGAGACCATAGAATACAAACGAACATTAGACAACAATCAAGAGAGAAGAGAGGTCACATATATCAAGATGTGTAATGCATTCAATACCTAGAATCTACACTAGTATACATCGGTATCATTTCCGTCATCCACTATCCCAGCAGCACATTTCCACCGTATCATGTTCGCCATTTAATTAGCCTTGCCAGTCTTTCCAGCCTTAGGAGCCTTAGCAGGCTGAATCCTAGCCATCATCTCCTCCTTCGTGATCAAGTGATCAATACGCTCTAAATGACCCAATAAGCTCTTCATATTCGAACTCCACTCGTTCAGCACATCATCCGCATCTCTCGGCTTTGCGAAATTTACAATCCGAGCAGGACGATCGATCTTGGCATACACCGTCTTCGCAGTGACAAGCTCACTGATATATTTCTCGGTCTCGTCTTCGGTAAGGTCGAGAAGTTGTGTGAGGCGTGGCATCTGAATGCGAGTGTAATATTTAGCGACCACACGGACGTTGTGCTCGATCACACGTTTGCGAAGGTCTTCCCAGCGTTGATGGGCTTTCTTGTCGGACGATTGGCCGGACGCGGAATCGAAAACATCAGTGCCGCAGAGGTGGGGGCCGAAAAGTTTGGATACTTCGGGCCAGCGCATGAGTTCATGGACGGTGAAAAGCTTGAGTAGCTGGGCTTCGAGCGGGACTTGGGCATTGCGGGAATCTCTGAAAACGCGGTGGAGGAGGTCGGATTGTTCGTTGTCGTAGGGGGCGAGGATTACGTAGTAGATGATTCGTTGTAGAACCTTGATTGTTAACTATTATCTTTCAGCGGAAAGAGGGACGTACAGGTTGGAGCTTTGAAGGATCATCCTCAACAGCCTCTGTATCCAGCACCTGTCTGTAATGCTTGCAAGCATCTAGATACTTATTATCATGCTTTGCCAAGGTAATCTGCTGCTCGTAGAATTGAAGCTTCAGATCCGTCACATCGTCCTCCACTGGCTCCGGAATATCCTCTCCTTTGTCTCTTTTCTTCTCGCGTTCCTTCTTCTCCTTGGCTAATTGCTCCTCACTCTTCTTCGGCTTTCTCGAAAGGTACTTCGTGCTGATCTTCCGGGCCAGAATTCCAGCTTGTGTCCAGTCATCGTTCTCTATGCAAAGCGCAACTTGTGCCAAGATAAACTCCGTCTTTTCTCTTCGCTCCATAGATCCAAAGGTCTCGACTTGAAGCTCGCACAAGATATCTGCAGCCGCCTTCAGATCTCCCTGCTCCCTTTTCATATCCGAGAGAACCTTCGTGACACGAGCCCGCTCAACCTCGACGAAGATCTTGCCTTCGGTGACAGTTCGCAGGGTCTCGATGACGGATAATTTGGTCTCGCTGTCTGGCGCTGAATCCAGGAATCCCATAACCACCTGCACCATCTTGGTGATTGCTTGTTTGAGCTGGCCATGTTTCTTGGAGAGTAGGAGGACTTGTTCGTTCAGCAAACTCCAATCTCCAGAGTCCTTACTTATTGTGACTATTGCGACGAGGATTCGTGATGTGGATGCGAGATCTGATGCCTTATGGATGTTAGCTGTGAAGGGAGCGGACTTGTGAAGTAGCTGACCTGTCTTGTTTGCTTCTCCAACGCTGTAAGCTTCTCAATTGCACCTTGTATATTCGTCTACAGAGACAATCAGTTTTGTCGACCTTAAATAAGGGTTACGCAGCCTACTTGGGCGAGCTTCTCGACTTCAGGAAGCTGCTTGTCAACTTCTGAGGAGAAGTCCTTATCGGGCTTTCTGATGATCTCGTCCGACATTATGGTGTTTATGGATATGCTTGACGCGAGAATGAAGTTCAATCGGACGAAAGTCGAAATTTGACGTATTGTGGGAGAGAAGATGGAATTGTATTTCGATGAGGCTGATGTTGATCTTGCTGCCGCGTCAAGATGTCAACCTGAAGCTTGATGAGCTAGGTGGGAAATCGTTGTTCCGGCCCGTGAAGGCTACCGTAGCCTCGCCTCGCGTGCTTGAGTTAGCATCAACATTCAGTTTCAAAAGGGCTTCAGTCCGAAGTTATCTGGTACTTTGCTTTTGGAAGAACCATTCGAACGACTTTCTCTCAATCTACCGCTGGGAGGTCCTTCCAGCGAAACTTTAACGATTCGTCTTTTATTAATTAGCCTATCTGAGTCGCTAAATGTCTGCAACTGTCGCCCCAATATCAAGCACATATTCTTGACCTGGCGCGCATTTGGAAGCACTCTTAATCACTGCGAGTTCTTCTTCCCCATTATTTTAGATGATGGGAATGGATCAAATTCCTACCCACTGTTGTCCACCATAAGACTGCTGTCACATTAGTATGTGTGCGGAAACTGGGGTAACCCCTCGTTAAAGGCGCTCAGAACAACAAATTCGCGGGCATTGCCAGGTAAAGATGCGCATTTAGTAGGTACACATATCCTTTGACCTTTGCGATTGGTAGGTCTCGCTAGCAACAGTGTTGCTCTTGTATGCTAGCGATCCACTTACCTACCTATTTGTTTGTGCCTAGGCGAGCCTGTAACCAATGGTCGGGTACTATCAAGTCACGCTCTGTAGCACTTATAGATTGTTACTATCCAAACATAACTGCCGGCAACCGTAAGCCAGTGTGCAATATATATCCTTTCTTGAATCACTCCTTGACTTCTCGTGCGCAATTGGGAGACATAGGCTGGGCACTTTTTTTGCAAAAGGACTCAAGCTGTGGAATGGAACTTCCCGAGAACACAGATATTTCATCGCCACTAAGACATATACCCAGTTCCGAGACATCTCCCAGTACCGTCTGACGCGCGAGAGCCACCCAAAGAGCCGCACCAATGCAAAGAGAGTCCCCCGGGTTATGGGGGGGTTGATTTGGCCCTCGGTTGTGGTGAGGGGAGCGGTATCAGGCGGTTACTGTAACTGATGATGGGGTGACAGCCCTTTCGATTACAGTAGTGGAGAGAGTAAGAAAGGACCTATTTGACACACGTACCGAGACTTCGGGATCGCGCTCTAGGCCTGTTAGAAAACTATAGTCCGTCCTTGAAGTTCCAATCCTTGGGCCGACGCCGCCTGCGTACAATCAATAAATAGGTCGACGCCGCCTGAGAAGTGCCATAAAGATTAGCCCGGCTTCATAGTCCGATCCCAAGCTAAGCCCTCCATCCAAGCTCTCCGCCATAGATCCCCGTTCGAATCCATTTCATTTTTCACATGCACAAGTATGTATCAGGATCAAGAAGGAAGAGAAGGATATTGACACGGCATGTTTAGCATTTATGCAGATGAATGAATGAATGGCATGGCACAAAATAGACGCTACCCCGGCTGACAGCAGTTCCCCCTGACCCTAAAATTACTTGTAATTTCTACCTTACGAAGTTACTAGAGTATATTTGATCGGACGGCTGCCCACGTCGACCCAACATTGACCACGGCACGGTTGAGAGTACATTACATTACATTACATTCTAGCTCTAGCAGAAATGCGCCGCAAGAATCTCTGTTAGTGGTTAGCCTGCCCCTCTCTCCTTCCGTCCCATCGGGTCGGTTGACTTCGAGAAACGTCGGTTGGAGTGTGATTGACGCTTGATCCCTGAATCGTGTCAACCACACTTGAGCCCAACGCTCCTATCGCAATACGCACTTCCACAACCGAGAAAGCAATGAACATATGGCCCGAGAGCAGACATGGAATCCGGCAAACATGAATACTCCGGAAGCACAATGCCTTCTGTACTCAAGGGCTGATCGATCACCACGCGATCTGTGAGGCAAGGATTGGGTAGTTCCGAAAGAATAAGCCTTTGCGGAGACCACCATGCAGGTTCTCCTGATAACTCAAAATTGGTACTTAGGGGATGCAGGTACCAGAATCCTTACAGTACTTCAGCCTCCTTCATCTATCTCATGCTATTTTTTGATCCATCCCCTGCATGTTCTTCTGTGACACTTTGTTTTCTTCTTCTCATGTTACTTGTGTCACGTGTAAAGCCATGCCAGGACCAGAGCGAAGTTTAGGATGCTATCGATGTCGCTCCATGAAATTGAAGGTGCGTTACTCAGCTTCGGAAAGATTACACAAATAAACAGGTCCCCAATCTCGTTCACTACATAGCTAAGATACTTCCAGTGCGACCAAGAGCACCCAGCGTGCAAACGGTAAGTACGCGGAGAAGCCATTTTCGTCTTCATTCAATATCTCGGAATCCCCGGGATTCTCGGGATTTTCTTGAGACATGTCTTCTCCTGTTTCCGAAACATGTTGGAGGGGTGACTGCTAACGAGCTCCTATTGCGTAGGTGTCGAAGAGTGAAAGTCGAATGTCCAGGATACAGGCATGAAGGCAATCTCATTTTTGTTGATGTCAGCAATCAAGTAAGAGAGCGAGGTTCCTCGCAACGGCCGCGACGATCAAGGGACATCACCAGTGAGACTGTCTCGGGACGGATCGAGAATTTTCAAAGAGAGAGAACCACAAGTTCCTCGTCATCTTGCTCACCTGTTTCAATGCCTCTGCACCGGATAGACTTGGATCAGCACGCTTTATGTCGATTCATGTCTGAGTTTACGATGCGCACTGATGATCTCAGAGAAAGTCCCGGGTTTCTGCATAACCTTCCAGAGCTGTACCGCGAGTTCAGCGATCGAGATCCTTTACTGGAGAATGCGGTCATGGCCGTAGCCTTAGCGCACCACAGCAACCAAGGCGGATCATGTGACGCAGCATTGCAAGCAAGAAAGCTCTATGGACTGTCTCTTTCATTGTTGAATGAAAAGCTGTCTGGTGGCAATTTGCAAAGTGAAACTGCCCTCATTGCTGTTCTGTTTCTCAACTATTACTTGGTAAGTGCTGAATCTACGTTTCTAGGGACCGAAGCTCATATCAACAGGTGTTTGGTAATGAGAGCCCAACGTCAGATGTGGTGAGTGCCAAATTCTTCTGCCTCCCCTTTCGATGTCTACTCTTATGCTAATGTCCTCCTAGTGGAGCATTCATTCTGATGCTCTAAGCACGCTTATCCGGACCCGCGGTACTTCTTCCCAATTCCTTGATCCTAAAATCGGTGGCATCACCAGAGCAGCTGTTTACATTGCAGTCAGTAAAGACATTTCCTTTCAAAAATCCAAAGCTTACTCCAGAATTCAGGTGTATCGAAACTTAACACGGAGGATCTTACCTGGTGCTGAAGTTGCACTTTTAGAAAAGTCGTTAGAACTGTACAGAGACGCTATATGTAGGTATTAGTGGAGCACGAACTTTCTCTTTTGGATAACTCAACATATTCCTGAGACATATCTCATCAGTCCCGCCACCCAGTCTTAATTTGTCTTTTGCTGACTCGGTCGCTACCCAGGGGCTCAAACGACATTGGCATTGTCAAGGATAACTCGACTATTGTGTCAGTGTGACGAGCTACTTGCAAGAGACTCTCAGGATGTCCTAGCAAGCGAAGCTGTTGTCCAACTCATCTTTCGCATGAGAGACGAAGACCATCGATATCCTGAAAAATACGATACAATGGCTCTAGATAAAACACGTTTAGAAAGGAGTTTCTTTGATATCATCTGGGTTAACAGCTGGCGTGCTGCGCGTATTACCCTTCTCCAGAGTCTTATCGACCTGATCATCCGAGCAGACACCCAAAGCGAGCTACAATTTCGTCTTACGGATCTGGAGCGATTGAGGTATGCGGCAGAGAAGTCTATTCTCACAATTGTCGACGAAATTATGACGACTACTTCAAGCTTGTTGGCTGAGTTTGAAGCCAAGAGGCTGCAGGCAAACAGAGACGGAACCTCGATTGGGTGTGTGGCAATAGCTTATTTCATGAGTCTAGCTCCACTTGGGGTTGCAATTGGCGTGAGAGGTTTGAGCGAAGAGCAGAGACTTCATATCGCTGGGCAATTGGCAGCTGCGAGCGCTAACATTGGTCTGAGGAGGCCGATCAGAGAACGCTGGCGTCGGTAGATACCATGCTTCGCAATCGGCTATAACAGCATGTTCTTTTATGCAGATACCCAAGAGTAACATGGCGTTTTAGGAGCCAGGTTTGTAGGTGTGTTTGAAGACGGATGTGGGTTTCCTTTCTTGCCCGTATAGTTCGAGGACATTGCTTGATACGATAGAGCGATATACGTAGACGTGATATAAGAGGTGGCATTATCGTTGGAAACGAGACATCGATACAACCTTACGAAACTAAAATTTTCCATGAACCATGTGGAAGGAAGGTGCGTTGTAGCCCAATTCATTAAATGATTAAGCACTGTTCGGATAAAGCATCGCCATCATTTGAATAGAGTCGACTGGAGACGTCGTGATAGAAACAGTGTGCGAAATGATTAACTTAGATTAAATTGACTCAACTTAATTTAATTTAATTAAAGAATTTTTATACTTAATTTAATCTAATCTAATCTTAATTAATTTGATTAATTAAAAATTAATTAACTTCTATAACTCTCGCCTAATACTAATTGGGCTTAGAATTTCGCTTAAGGTTCTACTTTAAGCCTAGTCGTTTCGCTACTTGCTAGTAAACCGAGACAGTAAGTATTTTAGAAGTAGAAATAACTAGAACCTACTAGTAGAAATGAAGTTTCTATTAATAATAATAGCTTATAAATAAATAATTATTAATATTATACTTTAGAAAGTAGTAGAAAGTGTAAGGGTTAAGCCCTTGGGTTATAGTGCTGGTATTACCAGCGCGACTCCCTGACTAAGGCTCGGTTAAGCCTTAGCACTACGTACTTTTCCTTGCGGCTTCCGGTCAGATTCTTACTCTCTCTTTATCGAACTTATTAAATACTACGATAAACTCTCGTGTATATATTATTTACTTATGATATTAAGTTCGATTAAATAACTAGCTCTTATAGCCTTTATATTAGCGTCCGAATAATCGTAGTCGAGGAATGAAGTCTTCGATAAATCATTAACGATAGGATAGTAAAGGTATAGGAGTAATAGAAGCCGAATCGATACTAATAGTACCTAGAGAAAAGCTCTAGGAATGCGAGAAAAGACGAAGATTCGATTCCGCTATTCTTAAGCCGGAGTACGCCTGATTTATTCCTTAAACCTATAAGATAAGAGCGGAAAGGTAGCTGAAAAATTTTTATAGGAGTAGAAAGGTAAGGAGTAGCCTAGGGTATAGACTACTCCCGAATAGATAAGGAAAGCGGCGATAATCGGTCGGTCGCCGCCTACGAATAAGCGGATAATAGAAGCTATTCGATAGCTTAAGTAGAATATATGCCTAAAAGACATAAGGAGCGACTATCGCTAGCTAGTAGCTACTTAGGAACGCGCGGATAATAAGAACTATTCGACGATATCTAAGAGGAAAGAAAGAGGTTTATCTTACCTTAAATAGGGAAGCGGCAGCTATATAATAGTAGCCGCTCCAAAGACGCCGGAAGACGATAATATAAAGGGAGCTATAACGAAAGACTACTCCGGGGGTAGATAGCTGCGAAAGCGCTAGCCTCCGAACGCTTAAGGAAGGGCTCTACGATATTAGAAGCGGAAGGAAACGCTAGATATTAATAATAGAGCTATAATAAGGAACTACTCTAGAGACGGCTACGTATACGTAAGTCTCTAGAGGTTTAAGGAAGGGCTATGTAAATTAGAGATAGAAAGAGGTATACTCTACCTAAATAGGGAGGCGAATAGTTACTAGAAGGTAGCTACTATAAAGATAGCGTAAGACTATTAGAAAGGAGGCTAAAGCTATATAGTAATAGCAGAACTACTTAAGTCTTAAGTATAAGTCGATATAGTCGGCTCGCTAAAGGAATAGATAGGAGAGCGATGATAACTAGCCGGAGCGCGATCTATTATAGTTAAAGAAGAGAGAGCGAGCTAAGGAAGTCAGCTCGCGGAAGGAATAAGAAAAAGAAGATTAATTTTAGGATTTGATTTTAGATTTTCAAATTCGACTATTTATTATTAGTCTCCGCTAGGAAACAGGCGGAAGGAGGGGAGTAATATAAGGGTTAAGCCCTTAGGTTATAGTGCTAGTATTACTAGTACGACTCCCTGACTAAGGCTCGGTTAAGCCTTAGCACTACGCACTTTTCCTTGCGGCTTCCGGTCAGATTCTTACTCTCTCCTTATCGAACTTATTAAATACTACGATAAACCCTCGTATATATATTATTCACCCGTAATATCCTTATCACGAACCCGGTAAGGTTCTTAGCACTAAAACCGTCTTAGTACTAGAATACTAATGATACTACTGTATAGTACGTACTAAACGGGTTTTAGTACTAAAGAGAGGGTTAATACTATTAGGAGAATAGTACTAATACGGTTATAGTATAAATTAGCGACTAGTACTATAAGCCTACTTATATCGTAGTAATAATATTATAGTTATAGGTGATCTAGGATCACGTGATAGAGTCTAGCTTAGCGGGAGTCTAGCAAATGGAGTCGGACTCCATATAAGGGACTCCCTAAGTAGAAGACTCCTGATAAAGGAGAAAGTTCTATATAAGACTAGTACTTTTACTATTAGATAGGAGCTTCGTGCTCAAATTCATATAGTAATTAATACCTGCTTATAACGTCTTAATTCTAATTAAGAACCGAACTTCTTATTTACTTTACTTTATAGCTAATACTAACTAACGAGCCTGTATACCGCGTACCAGTCAGAACTAGGAACGTTATACTCCTTTTATATATATATATACTAATAATTTAAACAGGAAAGTCTTTAAAGGTCAAAGAGTTAATCACGCTACGGGTAATTATATTACTTACTATAAGTTTAATCATAAGGCTTTTAATATTCAAAGAGTCTAAATAAGTCTCGGAGAGGAAGATTCAAGTAAGTTAATTTAACTTCTTAAGTTATATATAATATATAAACTAATTATTTTTAGATACCTCCGATTTTGAAGAGACTTCTAGTTAAGGAAGTAGTAGTAGTTAAGCTACTATAACTCAGGCTTTTAGCTCTCTAAGAGGTACTAAGAGGCCTGCTTCGCCTATTAAAGAGCCTTTTAGTACGAAGAAATATAAGTCGCTATTAATTCGATTTATTATTGAAAATAATCTATCTTTTAGAAGTATTTCTAGTACTTCCTTTAGAGAGTTAACTCTTTATCTTAACGAGTAAGTCTTTCTTTTATCTATTAATAATATGAATATATACTAACTTTATAATAGGCAATCCTCTCTTCTTTATAATAAGATACTTCACGATTATCTTAATAGTATCTATAAAGAAAGAAGAGATAAAATATAATAAGAACTTACTCTTAATATTAAAGAAAAGGGATATTTTTCTTTGACTTTAGACGCGTGGACTTCTATAAATTAAGATTCTTATTTAGGAGTTACTATGTAAGTTATTATATTATTATTATTAAAATTATATACTAACTATTATAGACACTATATCGATAGTAGCTTTAAGCTCAAGTCACACGCTATTAGTATGGCTTATTTAAGCGAACCGCATTCCGGAAAATACTTATTTAAAGTCTTATCTAAGGCTTTAGAAGAGTGGAATATTCAAGATAATATTATAAGGTAAGTCTTATCTAGAAACTATTAATATAATATTTAACTAACTTATTATCTTATAGTATTACTCGAGATAACGCTAGCTCAAACGATACTCTTATTAATTCCTTTAAAAAAGACTACGATATAAAAGGGTTTAAATTTCAAGGAGATATAGCATGCTTAGCTCATATATTCAATCTTATCGTTCAAGATATATTAAAGAATATAATTAAGGTGTAACGTTCCTAGCTCTGACTAGTACGCGGGGTACAGGCTCGTCGGTTAATATTAGCTATAAAGTAAAGTAAATAAGAAGTTCGGTTCTTAATTAGAATTAAGACGTTATAAGTAAGTATTAATTACTATATGAATTTGAGTACGAAGCTCCTATCTAGTAGCAGAAGTGCTAGTCTTATATAGAACTTTCGTTCCCTTATACTAGCTATATAAGACTATCTTATAGAGCTTATAAGCTCTCGCGACCTATCTAGTAGTCTAGTATATTACGTGATTATAGATCACCTATAGCTATAATACTATTATTACTATAATATAGGTAGGCGTATAGTACTACTCGCTAGTCTATACTATAACTGTATTAGTACCTTTCCTCTAATAGTACTAACTCTTTTCTGATACTAAAACTCGTCTAGTATATACTACTAGGTAGTACTATTAGTATTCTAGTGCCAGGACGGTTTTTGGGTGCTAAGAACCATGCCGGTTCGTGACATAAGGACGCTTATAGCGAACTTGATAATAGAGGAGATATAGCAAATATCGAAAACGATAGAGAAGAAGATCTGAGTAATAGTAAGTTTATTTTTTATATTATAATTTAAGATAAATACTAATTATAATAGATATATCTCTTTTGAAAAAGATTAGGACTATTATCTTAGGCCTTAAATATTCCGGAGCGAATAATCGATCTTTAAAACAGCATATAGAGATCTTAGGGATTAAAAACCCTCGATTTCCGCAACTAGGTAAGTATTAATCTAAACTTTTAATCTATAAGTTATATACTAATACTAATACTATAATAGATCAAAAAACTAGGTAGTCTTCTACAGCTAATATACTAAAGAATTTCCTTAGTATTTAGCAAGCTATATCAGCCGTAGTAGCTACTTCCGAATCTGAATCGTTTAAGAAGTATCGAAGTATATTACTTCTAAGCGAAGGAGAATTAGACTATGTTCGAAAATGTCTACGAATCTTCGATATATTCGTTAAAACTACTACGAAATTACAAGCCGAGAAGTACCCGACTATCTATTATTTACTTCCTAGCGTATATCAGATATATACTAAGCTAGAGAGAATTAGAGACGAACTTAGTGTGACGCTTACTCTAGAAAGGTCTCAAAACTACCTGAGTAATAAGACCTCACATTGCTATGAATATGAAGTAGTAAGAATCACTTAAGAATCTACAACTAAAGAGTAAAGAAGTAGTAAGAGAATAGAAGTATATACATGAAAAGGGGCCCCTAAACTCTACTCGTGTAATCTCGCTTAGCAGTAAGTATTTCCACTAATAGGGAGAGACCTCTAAACCTGACCAGTCGTCACACTACCCTCCCCTCCGAAAAAAGCTCGCCCTCGAGCGTTAATCTATCTCCTTGTTACTATTAAGGTAGTCGTAATTATCAATTCTATCGTAGAAAGCTTTCAGCTAATTAGGTAATCTAGTAGGAGGTCTAGCTTACGTTAGGTTATTAAGGTGGAATTATTATAGCTTAGCGGGAGCGTATTTGATATCTATAGCGTCGTACTATATGAGATCGACGTCTTGATTTAACTAGGAAACTCGGTATAAGAGGCTATTACGCTGCTTACGGCACGTAAGTATATCTTCGATCTCCTATTTATCGTTACTAGTGATATTGATAAGTAGTAGCAGTAGTAAGGTTTATCTTAGTAAGGGGTTATTTAGATACTTCTATAGCTTAGTAGTAGGGAATACGTTATATACTTTTATACTAGCAGGGAGCTCTAGACGATAAGAGCTTCCGATCTTTTTAATTATATAGAAGAGTCTATTAGTCGGGAAGTCGAGTTTTTTACTAAGTTAAGTACTTATAAAGTAGCGCATATCTAGCTAGATAAGGTTATCTATAGTGAAGTCGACTTCACGGCGTAAGTAGTTATAGGATTAGGCTATCTTAGCTTATATACGTTAGAAGCTTAATTAAGCGGTAATCTAAGTATCGCGCAGATAATTAGTATAATCTAGAGCTTACTAAGTATTCAACTTATTAGTAAGCGTAGTAGAGTCAGGTAAGTCTTTCTAATTCTAATTAACGCGGGGTATATATCTATAAACGACTTCGAAGGGTAAGAGACCTCTAAGGGATTCGTAAGGGAGAGTTATCTAGGCGTAGTCTATAATAGGTAAGAACTCCGACTAGTCGTCTTAATAGTAAGAGATAAAAAGTTATAATCTATATTAGAGATATTAGTTATAGATCTCTATTTAGCTATCTATTTATAAGTAGTCTACTGCAGAAAGCTATCTTTTAGTACTAAGAATCGTAATAACTATAGTCTAAAAACAAGAAACGAATTAAGGCCCTCTATCAGAGGTAATTATCAATAGAGCTCCGAAATAGCAGTATATATAGTATAAGTAAAGCTTTATAAGGTCGCGCGCATCAGAGGTCTTTCAGTATAGAATACTAATTACTTATTTACTAAAACGGTCGATAAATACGAGAATGTTATCGTAGCTGTATTTATCGCGGTTAAAGCTATAATAGTCGACTATAATATACTCCTATAGATATAATAGTACGAGCAGAAGTTAGAGGAAGCCCGGTTTCTTATCGCGTAGCACTTAAATTCGTCAGTAAGTATAATAGTTATAGTAATACTAGTTAATAGTTAAAGCGATTCCGTACTACTAGTATTATAATACTAGCAGTTATAAGGTCTTCTTTACACTTAGATAAGTAGTCTCTAATCGGTCGTATACTTCGCGTATAAGTAGCATGCGAAAGTATAAGACGTTAAGTATAATTAGTCTTCCTTTATAGAGTAGAAGATCTTTTTCTATAGTTAGTTTTCTAGGGGTAGCAGAGAGAGCTTATTTCTATAAAGCTTAGAGTAATAGTATAGTACGATTAGCGTCAAGTACTTACTATATTATAGAAAAGACTAGCGATAGGTTAGCGACTTCTAAGGCGTTAATAAGCTTAAAGTTATCTATAGAGTTAGAGCTATTCCGGAGGTTATTTATAAGTAGTACTAGATCGATTTAGTCTTCACGTAGTAGCTACTATAAACACTAAGTTCTTTTAGCGTTATTCTAGTCGTCTAATTTATCTATTCTGCGAGAGAGAGCGTCAGCGAGTAGATTATATTTCCTAAGTCGATAGGTAATTATAAAGTTATAATCTGCAAGTAGCTCGGCCTATTAGGCTTATCGTACGTTTAGCTATTTAGAGGTTATAAAGTACTTAAGAGCTTTATAATTAGTAATAACGCGGATCTAATACGGTGCGCTTACGAGCTCAGATCTCTAGTTACTAAAAGATCGTATAATTACGAGTATTTCCTTATCGTGAATAGTATAATTAAGCTCGGCAGGTAGTATAGTCTTAGAGAAGTAAGCTACTAGGAACTAGTTTTCGTCGTACTATTACGATAGCACACCTGCTATTACTCTATCACTAGCGTCTATTTCGATCATATAAGGTAGATATTACTAATAGTAGTAAAGGAGTAGTACCGAAGTAAGAGCGTGCTTTAGGTAATTAAAAGTATCTTTACACTCCCTAGCGAACCGAAATAATATATTATTTTTAGTAAGTTATATAAGAGGTTTTACGATAATTCTGTAGTCCTTAATAAATCGTTAGTAGAAGTTATAAAAGCCTAAGAACGATTATACGCCCTTAACTATAGTTAGGTAATTCTAAGATTATATAATATTAACCTTCTTAGGGTCTACCTCGATCCTAGAAGTAGAGATAATAAATCTAAGGTATTTAGTGCAAGTAATATTAAATTCATACTTCTTAAGGTTAGCTTATAATCTAGTGTCTTATAATTATTATAGCACCTTATATACGTATAATTAATACTATAGTAAGTTATTAGAGTAGATCAGAATATTATCTAGATATACTATACAGAAGTCGTCTAAGTAATCGAATAAGACGTTATTCATATATCGCTAGTACGTCGCAGGGCCGTTAGTCAGACCGAAAGGGAGTACCTTATACTTATATACACTATAATAGGTCCGGAAGGTCGTATACTCTTTAGAGGCTAGATCTATTCGAATTCGGTAGAACGCCTAGCGAATATCTAGTTTAGTGAATATCTTAGTAATAGAGATTCTAGCTAGCGTTTTATCGATTAATAGCAATAGATATTAATCCTTCCTCGTAAGGTTATTAAGTGCGCGAAAGTCGATATAGAATCTTAGACTTCTATTAGCTTTCTTAACGAAAAGAATAAGTATAGCGTATAGTACTTAAGAAGGTTCGATAAAACCTTTAGCTAAGTTATTAGTAATATACGCCTTAATAACTTCAAGTTCTTTAGCTAATATCTTATATAAGAGGGAGTATTTAAGGTTCTTCTTAGCCCCTTCCTTAAGCTTAATTCGGTAATCGTATAAGCGATAAGGAGGGAGAATATCACTAGCTTCCTTAGAAAAGACATATACCTACTAGCTATACTCGTAAGGGATCTATAGTTCTAAATCTAATTCGCTTAAGCTAATAGCAAATTACTAAGCAGTTTTATAATATTCCGTAAGGTCGATAGTTAAAGATACGATAGCAGTATTACGTTACTAAACTGCGATTCGGTCGTTAAGAAGCTTATCTATCTCGTGAAGAGTAATAGAGAAGATCTTATCATTAGAAGACTTCTAGCGTTTATATAAGAGATAGAAAGCTAAGCTGCTAATCGTATAAATCTCTAGCGCAAGAGGCTCTAGAAGAAGTCTAAGCACACGAGGTGATCTTTATCGCTTCCGAAATATCGTAGTAGCTATTTTTATACTTTAAGTAGCTTCTATTAAGTCGCGAGATAGTATTCCGAGCAACTATTAGTCTATAGTATAAATTATATAAGCGTAGTCTTATACGTAAGTCTTTAACGTAGAGATTTCTATTTAGAGTTAAAGTAGAGATTCACGCGAGATATAAGCGATAATATCGCTAAATCGTACGTACTTCAGCTGTATATTAGTAGCTTCTCTAGAGTATAAAGACTTCTCTTTACTACTCTATTCTTATTCTTTAAGTAATAAATACTTAAGCTTATCGTATCTATAATAAGTAGTATAAACGCCGGAGAAATAGTCCTAACTAATCGGCAGTAGTAATAGAGAGTTAGTTACCTATAGAATACTCTCTAAGGGAGAGTTTTAGATATTTTTATAGCTATAAGTCTCCCTAGAAATGCGCTTCCGAGCTAGTAACAGTCGTTTAATAATAGAGATAGAGTTAATAATAGCTCGAATATTAATAGGAGAGTTAGCTGCGCTTCGCTATTACTCGTACGCTTCCTAGAACTAATTAAGGCGTTCGTTTCGTTCGTTAGCGTCATATTAGTAGCGCTAGTAAGTATAGTATTTATATAAGTCCTTAATCTCGATTAGAGAGCTATAAACGTTACTAGGAGGAGTATATAGTAGCTAAATGATCTATCGTTTAGAGGCATCTAAGAGTACTTGATATTCCGAAAGCCAAGTCCTTCCGAGTATAATACCGTAGTTTCCGAGAGTAGTAATAAGAAAAGGAGTAAATGCCTGAACGCGACGATCTACTATTAAATTAAGTATCGTATAGTAACTAATAGTACTACTATTAACGCTATTAAAGCCTTTAATAGGAATTACGTTTAGCAGAGGGTAAATTAAAGGTTTTAAGAAAAAGGAAAGAGATTTGAGAAAAGAATAATTAATAAAATAGTATCTATTAGCTCTAGAATCGAGAAGTACGAGTAGCTTATACGAGAGTCTATTCTTAGTAAGAGTAGCACGTGTAGTAAACGATTAACTACTAAGAAGCTTCGTAAGGTTAAGATATCGTATATCTCGTATATTACCTAAGAAAGAGTCTTTCCCTAGGCGTAGTTTTTTACTAGCGGTTTAATATACTCCTAGGCGTTATTATACGTTTCTTTATTATTATTATCTTCTAGCTCGCTATTAATATTATTATTAGCGTTAATTATATTAATTCGATACGGAGTATTAAGTCGAGCTAATAACGAGCGTAGGTATAAGGTAAGCGTAAAGTAACGAGGAGCATTCGCCGGCGATTATATATAAGGCGTATCGTTTCGTACAGAGTATAATACTTATTTACTAGTCGTATTAGTATTCTCAGGCGTAAGAAGACTAATTTACAGATAAGAAGAGGAGTTAGTACTATAGCGCTAGGAGGAGGTATTTATAGAGCGTTCCCGAGTCGCGCTAGCCTTAGCCGAAGACTCGGAATAGTAAGTCTTTTTAATAAATTAACCTTAGTTTTTAGCTTATATAGCCTTAACGTATTCTTCTAGTATCTTTAACGTTCGATACTATTAGAAGAGCTGTTTCTATAGCTGTGCAAGTAGCTTCTCCTATAAGTCTATTTTCAGAGTCGATTAATTATTTACTCTAGCTTTACGAGCTAGCGTACGAAACTCATAGTAGAACGTCCAGAAGGTCTACTTATAATCTATCTTTAGCGCGGAGTATCTAGCTCTTATAGTTTATTAGTTATATAAATTAAATAAGAAAAAGACAAGTTAAGTAATTATATCAAGTGAATCGATTATATTACCTTCTTCGTTATATTCTAGTTCTAAGAATAAGAGTTCTAGGTAAGTTCTAGCTATTCTTTCCGTTTAGTTAAGTAACTAATCTTTATATTAATCTTCGTTAATAAAGTAGCTAGAGTAGCGCCGGAGGGCGTTACGTATCTATACTTCCCAGAGTTTTAGAGAGTAGTCGATTTTATCAGAGAGCTTATTTAGAAGGTTTAGTATCTTCTCTATACGTGTAGCGTATAATATTAATAATATTCCTCTGGTAGATTATTCTCGATAATAATTATTAAGCGTAAGAGTAGCGTTATCTTCTTTAATTAATAGTAGCGGTATTATACGCGATTAAACGTTATTAAACGATATAGACTTAGTAGAGCGCTAGGTAATTAACTAGCGTAGTTCTAAGAACTTGTCCTATAACTAGTGTAGTTCTGCAGATAAGTTAGCGTTTAATTATCTCTTTTCCGCGAGCTTCCTTTCTGCCTCTTATAGCTAGTAAGCGCGGTCTTCCTATAAGTTACTTATAGTTACTATTAATATAAGGGTATTATCAGGGAGGTTTAGCGACTTAGTAAGTTCGTTAATTATAATAGGAGTTAAGGAGCTTAACTCGGACGAGGCGTTATCGCGAGTACTCTCTACTATAGAGAGAGATAAGTTATAGCGAGTATTACGAGTCGCCGAAGAATAGGAAGTAGAGGGAGTCGGAGAACCGGTAGTCGATTTATCGGACTTATGTTACTTCGGTTTAGGTGCTATTCTTCAAGTTTATACTTAGTATATGCCTTCTCTGTATAGCGTAATCTCCTGCGTTTAGTAGCTCTAGGCATAGATGTATAATATAAGTAGATATTTACTATCTTCCTAGACGTAGGTAAAAGAGTTATAGATAATATAACGCTTACTCTAGAAAGGTCTTAAAACTACCTGAGTAATAAGACCTTATATTACTATGAATATAAAGTAGTAAGAATCACTTAAGAATCTATAACTAAGGAGTAAAGAAGTAGTAAGAGAATAGAAGTATATATATAAAAAGGGGCCCCTAAACTCTACTCGTGTAATCTCGCTTAGCAGTAAGTGTTTCCACTAATAAGGAGAGACCTCCAAACCTGACCAGTCGTCACACTTAGAGAAGTAAGTATTTTATTAAATAATATTAGCTATTAATATGATTTACTAATATAATTTCTAGGAACCTTTTACTTCTGCTATTAATAAAGGAATCGCTAAACTCCAAAAGTACTATCCAAAAACCGGAATTACCGAAGCTAATAAAGCTTTATATATAAGCTTAGTTTTTGATCCGAGGATTAAACTAGACGGACTAAGTCTACTTGGACTAAGTAACGGAATCATAAGCGACATTAAGCGAAAGATTCAAGCGGAATATAACTCGTAAGTTTTCTTTAATATCTATATATATATATACTAATATTATTAATAGGCTGAAAATTCAGGCTAATATAGATCTACCTATACCTGAAAGAGAGAGAATAGATATCGAAGACGAAGATCTAGATATTTATATGAACGAAGAAGAAGAAGAATTCGACGAACTAGACTATTATTTAGAAGAAAGAAGAGCTAATATTAGCGTAAGTAATCTAATCTTCTCTTAAATCCTTTATATAAATATACTAATAATATATATAGGTTAAGCCTTTAGATTATTGGGCTACTAATAGAGATAAGTACTCTATACTATCTCTATTAGTTCGGAAATATCTTCAAATTCCGGCTACTTCGGCGCCCTCAGAGAGATTCTTTAGTCTAGGAGCTTTAATTATTAATAAGCTAAGAAATAGACTTACTAGAGATACTTTCGAGACTATTAGTCTATTAAAGAGCTGGGGTTTTATATTCGAAGAGAACGAGGAGGTAGAAGAAGCTAGTATTATAGAAGATTTCTTTACTATAGATTAGTTATATATTATATAAATAGAAAGAGAAATATATATAGCTTGATTACTAAGACTTAATTAATTAAATCATTGATTAACTCTAACTCTTAATTTAATTTAATTTAATTAAAGGAAAAAATTAGTTAATTTAATTTAATCTAATCTTAATTAATTTAATTAATTAAAAATTAATTAATTAGATTATTTTTTCGCACACTGGATAGAAACTTGCGAATTTATGACAGTCAGTCGCAAAACACAGCGTTTTTCTATGCACTCGTATCCGACAGCCCATGTTGTAAATGTCGGATGAGGGTTATTTTCAAGGTATTTGCGAGAATTTAGCTAAGCGAGGTTTTATGCTTGCAAAAGGCCAAAGGTGCATCTGTTTCGGAAGTAAGTCCCTTTTAATTCTTCTCCGAGTTTGAGTGACGGAATAATGACCATGGGATATTCACCCCCGATCTAGAGATTTCTTGCTGGCCGATTGGCGACAAATTAGAATACATTGGAAGCTGAATGAAAACCACGAATATGTTTATACCAGTCTTGGAGACAGAAGTCAATGAAACTGTGATGACATGTGATAGAACCATCAGGTATTTAAACTACAATCTTCGAAGGGATTGACAACAACAGATCGCGCGTGATAAGTTAGTCTCTCTCTGTAACAAGCAACCCACCCTTCAATAATGCCCACTCCACGGACCTTGCGTCGCCGGCGCCGCAGCGCCATTAATATCAGCCCTGACAAAAATATGCAGCAACTCCGAAGCCAGCAAGACAATCGGCGTATCAATCAATTTCGCCGCATCATTTCCCAGCGCCGCCTTGATGAACTCGCCTAAATTCTTCGAATCCATCGAGATAGCCGTCCCCTCCGGGCCCCAACGATACGGATAATCGACCCACGCAGGTACAGCATAGGCGTCAGACGTACCATCCAGCCATTTCGCAGCCACGACTTGATAGCGCTTGCTGCACTCAAGTCTCTTCCCACCATCAGCTGTGGAATTCAGGAGATTGAACTCTAATCCCGCAGGAATACCTAGGACTTTACGATGTTCTGTGAAATTCGGGCCTGCGGTTGGGAAGTTCGCATGGCCATTCAAGGAAGAATACACGACTGGATGTGTCCCATCTACCATCTCGAACAGCTTCGCAACCGTCGCCTGGTCATAGAACGTATTCTTGCCATGCGCCGACAAAATCACGCCAATCATCTCTTTTGTCGCGTTGTCGATCCTCGTAGCTGCGTATTCCCAATCGCCCACATGTTCACCCAGAGGAGCGACACTGACATCCCCCTGATTCCGCACCTGGTTGAAAACGAGACTGCTGAACCGCGCCGTCCCGTGACCGTTGTACGCGCTGAAATACCAGAATTGGATGTCGGTGTATGGGTTCCCCTCGCTCCAGAGCGCGTTGATGTATGTTTTTGCGGTGTCGAAGTTGCCGGGCTTGACGGCGTCTTCGATGGTGAAGTAGTAGCGCTTGTCTTCTTTGGGTGCGCCTGGAAGTTGAAGTTCTGTGGGATGGAGGATGCTGGATGTGGGTGCTTTGCTGTCCACTAATGTGCTGTGGGAGAGGAACCACTCGATGGAGCAGAGGTCGTATTTCTCGTCTGGGTGGATCTGCAAGATTGGCCCATAATTCGCAATGGCAGTCTCAAGGTCCGCTCTTGCTAAAGGCTGAGAGACCATGTTGGTAGATTTTTGGTCAGCTACCACCTTGGCTGGTTCGATTTCCTCGGATTTCGAGTTTTTCGAAAAGCCACAACCCATTTGTATGATTTGAAATGTGCGTTAAAGTTTAATGCGGGAGCTGCACGGAGGAAACATGTTTATATAACAAACGAAACTGAAATGAGAGCTCGTCACACATTCATGCTACACTTGAAGCATGCGCGGTATCCAGCTGATCTGTAGCTGGCCTGCACGAGTTCCATGGTTGCAGTGCAATTCGCGGGCTGCTATGCAGGACTGAGACAGAACACAAGAATTGCCGGCAGGCTGACCACATGTGCTTTAGCCGGATCTTGGCTTTCAGCTCCATCATTTGAATTTTTACGCCTAATGAGGTGCTTGAGCTTTCAGCGCGCCGTCACTTGAAAACAATCGCCAATCTTTGCTTACGGAATTTGAAAGCAAGGATGCGTCATTGGAGGAAGCATTTACATGCCAAGATTTTTGAAATATGGAGATATTCCCGAAGAAAATATAAGGATTATTCAACGGGCTTGACAACCATTCAAGTTGTACAAAGGGTTTTGTTACGCCAAAGAGCTTTGCTACAGCCCTCACGGGCTTCGAGCTCCCATCATGTCGACGCCACGGCTTCGATAAATCGATCCCATCCGTCTCCGAACTTCTCATACCACCCTCTCCTACTCTCAGAGACGTAAATGTACTTCGCCCTTCGTTTCAAGTCTCGTACTAAATCCGGGACTTCGGACTTCGGAACAGATAGCACCATGAAGCTACATCTGTCTCTGTCGTATCGCAGCAAATTGGTGAGTCGCTGCTGAACTTCACGATCTTTGAAGTGTTTGTATTCTGTCTCGAATACTGTTGTGAGATCCGGACCCGGATTTGCGAAGTCGGTATCTGGCACCGTGCCAGGATTGTGGATGGTCTAAATGAGATTGATGAGCAACACAATGATTTTCTGAGCTCGGAATGTGAACGAAGTAAAAGCTTACTAGTCTGAATCCTCCAAGGCCATCGGCATTCTTCACTCTTTGGTCGACCGCATCCATGAACACTTTCCTTTTCTCCTTGAACTCATTTGGCGATTCATCAAAGAAGATGCCCTTCATCGTAAACTCGCCATTCCCATACTTACCCCAGGATGCGTACTTATCGATATCCCTGCACACCTTCTCCATATCCCGTTTACACCAATCCACGTTGACATATCCAACTAGGTAAACATTCGGATATTGGTTCAATCTAGCGATTTCGCGAGAGTAATCTTCGTCAGGCAAAGCTGTTTTGCCTGGACCACTGTTCGGATTGATGATGATTGTGAAGTCAAGAGTGGGATGTGATTCAATGCTACAGAGGTATTAAATTGTGTTTATATGGGAAAAGCCAAATGGAGATATATAGAAGAGTCTTACGCTGAGTATAGCGGATCCCATGCCTTCGGCAGCGGGTATATGTAAAGCGGGAGCAGGATTGAGGATTTGAGCCCTGACATTTTACGAGCTTGATTGTTGTTTAAAAGCGGGAAATTCGAGAGCCACTGATGTTTATAGGGCTCAAAGTGTACCTCGATAGGGTTCTGCTCTTAGCATTCGATGTATATGTCGATTTAGTGCAAAAGTTGAGCTTTGAAAAGCAATCCATACTAATGATCATCCGCTGCTTTAGCGCGATGGGTCGAACTCTCGGCATCCCGGCTTGTGCGATGCTTGGGAAGACACAGAAAGGCGATAGAAGAGCAGACATACTGATTTGAAGTGTCCAGTGCGGTCTTCGCCAATATACTGCACCCCATTTCAAGCAGAAAGCAATGGTGTGAAGGAGCACGTGTTGTTTCCAACTTATGACATAATTCATTGCTATCACGTGACGTGTCACGCAGTACCAAGCCAAGCTACTATCCAGACTTTGCCTTACATACTGGAGAACTTGAGAGCAGAGGCATATAACCATGTCTGACGAGAATCAAGTCGCTTCAGGGGTCTATTTCTATTGCTCCAATCATATGAGACTGAATGAGGTCTTGAGCTACCGCCTCACCAGTTATCAATTGGCCAGAACGAGACATTCCTTTTACTACTTTTGCTGCGGGATAGATACTTACATCTCCGTTGCGAAGCCGAAATGGTTTCCATCTATGAGTTTGAATGGGTTTGCTGGAAGCTTCATCGTGAGCTGCCCATCGCGCTGCACCTTGGGTCATGTTGCAACTTATCGGTAGCACTATGCAAGAAGGAATTATCAATTGGGTAAGTTTCGAAAAATCCTGAAGTCCTCCCAAAACTTTGTCTTGCGGGTCATATATCAAAGCCTTATGAGATGTATGGACGAGTCTCTGGAACATCAAACGAAAGCACTACCGTAGCTGAAGATTGGTTGGAGTAATTGTAATTTGGCAAGAATGGGGGGGGGTCCCGATTTCGGTTAATTCATATTGACCGAATAAACTGCCACTCCCACTTTCACTTTTAGGATCTGAAAGCCATCGCAGTCCGTCTCTTGACTCTCTTTCAATCTTTCGGCATCAAGGTCTCACCCAAGTTGTCTGTTCCGCCACTAGTCATGTCAGCACCTCAAGTCCCACCTTCCGGTGTATGGGCCCCAGCCATCACCTTCTTCAACCACGAGGACGACACACTTGACCTCAAGGCACAAAAGCAATACGATGCCCACCTGAGTAAATCTGGCTTGGTGGGGCTCGTTATTCTCGGAACAAATGCCGAAGCTTTCCTACTCACTCGTGAGGAACGATCACAGCTCATTTCAACGGCCCGTGAAGCTGTAGGACCAACATACCCCATCATGGCTGGATGTGCTGCACATTCAACGAAACAAGTTCTTGAGCTCATTTCTGATGCTGCAAAATCTGGTGCAAATTACGTGCTTGTTTTACCACCTGCGTATTTCGGCAAAGCGACAACACCAGCAGTCATCGAGAAGTTCTACTCGGACATCTCTGCCAAATCGATACTGCCGATAGTCATTTACAACTTCCCAGCTGTTTGCAATGGTGTTGATCTCGACTCAGAGTTCATTACCAAGATGGCAAAGCAACATTCGAAAATTGTTGGTGTCAAATTGACCTGCGCTTCTGTGGGGAAGATCACGAGATTGTCAGCTTCTTTGCCAGCATCAGAGTTCGCAATCTTTGGAGGACAATCCGACTTCTTGATCGGAGGATTATCTGTTGGCTCTGCTGGCTGTATAGCTGCATTTGCAAACGTCTTCCCCAAAGCTCTTTCTCGCATATACAAGCTTTACAAGGAAGGGAACTTCGAGGAGGCATTGAAGTTACATCGAATTGCTGCGCTTGCGGAGAGTCCTTGTAAAGCTGGGATTGCGAACACCAAATATGCTGCAGCGATCAACTCTGCTAAAGCTGCTGGAATCGAAGGCGCAGAGGAGAAGTTGAAGCCAAGGACCCCTTACTTACCGGTGTCGGAAGAGGCCAAAAGTCAAATCAAGTCGGTTATGGCTGAGCTGAGTGGTATCGAAGCTTCCCTATGATGGTCATGAGTTTTATGAAAGCTCTGGCTTGACTATCATAGTCATTCTGCGGATCTAGTGCAGTAAACTCATTAAATCTTTGAACCTACTTTGACTACGAGGATGGCAATCTCATGGCTAGTCGAATGTAGAAATAGTAGAGCCGTGGATAGATTTGCAAAATCCCAAACTCACATCATACTCGCGTTTGCCCTTTCCCTTATTAAGTAATGAGATAATCCGAGATAATCAGTGCCAAGTTTTCGAACTTGGGACTTATATGAGAAGTATCCTTGATTAGACTAGATATGCGCATTCAACACATCTTGTGAGTCATATATGAGACGAATTATCACATTATGTCGACTGCAGCTTTGCCAAGCTTTGTCTTCTGACTTGAGTCGCAAGATTCATATTGAATTGAAAGCCGCCCTTGTTTTGAAAATTCCGATTCACCAGAGTGTGATAGACTTCGGGGTAGCCTACTGAATTGTACGCTCTCTTCACTCTTGAGGCCAACATAGCACAACGAAGACAATGGTCTATGAGATCCACGCACTCGTGCTGAGCTTCGGCTGAGACAACTTTCTGTCCTAGGGTGATTAATGTTTTTGGATTCTCACTACACCTTCTTAATCCTTAGTTTTCCTACGTATATAGCAGACAGAATTTTTGACTCAAACATGAAACTACGGATCGACTACACATCGGGATCAGATAATCTGAAATTTAACTGAAAGATAGATAACTTGTCCTCGACTCGTGGAAGAATTCCAATGTCAATAAGGCTTCAGCAATTTTAGTCACATAACGACCCAACTATTATGGATACTGATTCAAGACATTTCTCCTCGGGGAGGCGATAGCGTATTTTCGCTTAGCGTAAACATCAATTAGGATCCCGGTGATTGGAGCGATAAGGCGAGTCCAGAAAAATAATCTACCAACCGTTATCGTCCTGCATTAACAGCATGGCATTGTTTCTCCGAGTCCATGGAAATGCCATATACCCTTTAGTGGGGGAGAAGTATGCTTTTATTCCTTTCAAAATTGAAGAATCCACTTATTTCTATCATTTACGTATCGTACACATTCATTCATTATCATTCATCATTGGTAGCTAGTGAAGTGGGGGAACATCGATTGCGCCATTCTCCATTCCTGTCATTGCCACTACGACCCCTCCATTGTTCGATAGAAAACCAAATTCTGAATCAACTACAAAGGCAAAAGTCTTCTCGACTTGACGCGGTGTCAATTCGATCATGGTGATCATATCGCTTCTGACTTCAATTGATGCGACCGGGCATATCCATCTTATTGTTGGCTCTAATCCTCTAGCAGCAGCACGATGCGCCAAATCCCTTGAAGTCGGCGCAACGCCTTTCCTGATCGCCTCCGAGTCGGCACAACTACACTACGCTTTGCAGAAAAGGATAGATAGCGGGGAGGTTAAATGGTTGAAGAAGGACTTCGAGGACGAGGATGTGCTGCGATTAGGGAGAGAGGAGATTAGTGGTGTCGTAGATGCTGTATTCGTTACACTTTCGTCTAGAGAGCCATTAAGTAAGTCAACCGCCGGCTTCTAGAAGGGAGAATGCTAATCGAAACAGGTTCGCACATATCTAAACTCTGCCAACAAAATCGCATACCCGTCAATGTAGCGGATTCCTCTGCCCTCTGCACATTCAGTCTCCTAAGCACCCATACCGACGGCCCCCTCCAAATCGGTGTAACAACCAACGGACGCGGCTGCAAACTCTCCTCCCGGATCCGACGAGAAATTGCCTCTTCTCTTCCTCAGAATATAGGCGTGGCATGTGCACGTCTAGGCACAATCCGAAAGCGAATACAGGAAGAAGACCATCTCTCACACGTCACACTCGCAGACAACCTTCCCGAAGAGGAAATCACAGATCAGACATCTTCATTCAACGCTTTGGTAAAAGAAGCCGACCTCGATGCCGCGAAGAACAGACGTATGCGCTGGCTCTCCCAGATCTGTGAATACTGGCCTCTCCGCCGCCTAGCGAATATTACAGATGAAGACGTCGACTCGGTATTGAAGTCCTATGCAGCGAACCCATCGACTTCCACGCCACTCGAAACTACACATCTCGACGCAGTAGAAAGAAGAGGCAGGATATTACTAGCAGGCAGCGGACCAGGGCATCCAGATCTACTCACACGAGCAACCCATAAAGCAATCCTCAGCGCCGACATAATTCTCGCAGACAAGCTAGTGCCCTCTGGTGTCCTAGATCTAATACCCCGGCGCACACCCGTACACATCGCGCGAAAATTCCCCGGAAATGCCGAGCTCGCACAGCAAGAACTGCTCTCTTTAGGTCTGGCAGGCCTCCGTGCGGGAAAGACTGTCTTGCGATTGAAGCAAGGAGATCCGTACGTTTATGGTCGAGGCGGGGAGGAGTTTGAGTACTTTCGTAAGGAGGGGTATGGGGATCGCATTTCAGTTTTGCCAGGGATAACGAGTGCATTGAGCGCGCCTCTGTTTGCGCATATCCCTGCGACACAGAGGGGAGTCAGTGATCAGGTCCTGATCTGTACTGGGACTGGGAGAAAGGGCAAGCCGAGTGTGCCGCCTGAGTATGTCGATACGAGGACAGTAGTGTTCCTGATGGCTTTACATCGAATTTCGTCGTTAGTTGCGGATCTGACCACGCATGATTCTGTAGATGCGAAGATTGTTGGTGAGAATGGGATGATGGATGAGAGTAGGAGGTTGTGGCCGAGATCGACGCCTTGTGCGGTTCTTGAGAGGGCGAGTTGTCCCGATCAGCGGGTTATCAGGACGACGTTGGAGTTTGTTGGGGCGGCAATCGAAGAGGAGGGATCGAGACCGCCAGGCCTATTGGTTTTGGGTAATGCTTGTGAGGCTTTGATAAAGGGTGATGCGGGGAGGAAATGGATTGTTGAAGAGGGTTTCAAGGGTTTTGAGGACTTCGTCGGATTGGGCACGAGTGGGATTGAAGAATTGGTAGTTGGGAACGGCAAAAAGGATGGACGACTGGAAACTGTAGCGCCTTTGGTTAGAGGCGATAGTGTTGGAAGGGAGCTGAATCTGTGTGTTTAGATTATACATCATGGGCGCAAATGCGTGTGTGAGAGGATCGGTTGCAATCCCGGTAGTTTTGCATATTCTAGCATATTAGAATTGAAACCAAACTTTCGCCTCCTCTTGTCCACAACTAGTCGCATTCAAACCGCCTCGCCTCAACTATACAGACCGCAGTAAGCTTGAACGATCTCTCGAGGCATTATAACACCACGGCGTCCTGATGTTTTCCGAGACCTCTTCCTGACCCGTCTACTCCGCCGTCGCTCGCCATCCACCAGTATACCAACCACACATCTCATTCAATACCAGGCCTGAATCCTCACATCCTCAGGCATTAGCACTACCAGCAACACTCATGCGCAACTGCCTCTGCCGTTGCTGACTCTGCAAAGTCAACCTCTCAACCGCATACCCCAGCCTTTCCTTCTTCCCCTTCAACGCCTTCAACCTCAATTTCTTCTCCTCATTCCCCTTTCCTCCTCCCTTCCCACCAAGACCTCCAGCACCTCCACTCCTCCCCAGCTTTTCCCTACTCTGCTGTTTCCTCAACCCGCCAGCACCTTCTAATCGTCCTTCTAAGAGTTCCGAGCGCGCGATGAGATTATTTTGTTTGCGCTCTAGTTTGGAGATGTATATTTCGGCGCGGGAGAGTAGGGTGCTGATTGCGGGGGCGAGTTCTGATGCTAAGGAGGATTGGGCTGATTGCAGGGTGGAGTGGGGTGTGAGTTCGAAATGCTATTACTTGTCAGTAAATAATCGTGATAACGAAGCAGTTTAGGGGATGACAGGCCAGGTGAGGAGGGTGCGGAGGGGGAATGGGGAAGATACCCGAGTGCTGGATAACACTTTCTTCAAGCGTGGAAAATCACTTATCCCAGAGTCAAGAATTGATATCGAGCTATCGAGTAGGGAGAGAGAACTCCGTAGGGATGCGACGGATGCCGAGAGGGAGGAGAGGGATTGGGATTGTGCGGACATAGGAATGGTTTGCGCTCTGGGTCGATGTCTTTCGGGGCAAGGCTGCGGATATTGCAGGATGTGAAGATCTGCGGTAGATTTGTATCTGGCGAGCTGTGATTGTTAACTGTTGGGTGCGAGGCGAGGGTTGGAGGGGTCGCGATTGTCAACAAACGGATGGGGGACGCCATCATGTGATTACAGTATCTTGGCATTGCACCCTGAGCATATAAATTGAAATCTTATTCATCTCGATGGCTTCATTTTATGATTCATGTATTCATTCAGTCCATGCCCGCTTTCTGACTGTTCACGGTTTCAGCATCGCAACTCATACATTTTCATCAAACACTCACATTATACGATTCGAAATAATCGTCAGCCAACTGTATGATAGCCAGGTAGTGAGTATCAGGATAACAACGTGAGCCCAGGAAGCCTCGCTGCAATACTTTGAAATATCCATATCCATATCCACAGTTATTTGTGTGGGAATTCTCTTCCAGTTCACCTACGTGCGCATAAGTACTGCTACTGGCGTATATTATGTACTTAGTGTCACCCTCTCTCAATAAAGTTTCCGTGAACTCCGTACTCAATCAAACAACCTTTGCTATCTATCAGTCTGTAAACTGCAATGTCTTTCTATTGCCCTCGGACTGAGTAAACAATAACATTGCACATGAAGTCTCAATCTCTTCGAGCCAAATGGTGTTCATAACGGCTTTCTCTGTCGTTCTAATTTTCGGGCTGTTTCTGTTCGGATTAGCAATATACCGGCTATACTTCAGCCCCTTGGCTAAATTTCCAGGTCCCAAAATCGCAGGTAATATGTATGGGATCCGCGAGGGAATGTATCGCTGATCTATTTCCAGCTTTAACTTCATTGTATGCATTTTACTACGATGTCATCAAGGGGGGTCAATACATCTGGGTCGTCGAGGCGATGCACAAGAAATACGGTCCAATCGTCCGGATCAGACCAGACGTTCTCCACATGAGCGACCCAGAATTTATTGATCCCATTTTCGGAGGCCCTGGGAAATGTCGGGACAAATATAAGGTGGCCGTAAATGGATATTCAGCTCCCTATTCAGGCGTGGGAACTAGATACCACGAAGTCCATCGAAGACGTCGTGCACCGTTGAATCCCTTCTTTTCTAAAAAGAATGTGCGGAAGCTAGAGCCTGTACTTCAACGTACTTTGCAAAAAGTTCTCGAGAGATTAGATAGGAGTTCAAAATCAGGGGAGGTCATGGTTACCAATACGCTCTACTCTGCTGCGACTTCGGACATTATTTCTGATCACTGCTTCGGCGAGAGCAACAATAATCTCGATAAAGAAGATCTCAACAAGCCCTACTTTTCTGCTTTTCATGATGCTGGCAAAGGTTTTCACTTCATTACTTGGAATCCTTGGTTCGTACCAACCATCGAAGCTCTTCCACAGTGGGTGGTTGCGCTGCTTATTCCGCAACTAGAGATCTTCCTTCAGTTGATGCAGGTCCGTTATTGATGTGATCGGTCTTAATTGAGAGTCTCCTATTAATGAAAGCTAGGATCTGAACAGGCGACTTACCAACGTGAAGATGGAGATCAAGGACATCGGTTCGTCCGATAACGCGGAATCGACAGTCTTCCACATTCTACTTCGTAATCCTAACCTTTCGATAGCGGACAAGTCTGACGAGAGAATGCTTGAGGAGGCTAGAGTCATGCTTGGTGCCGGGACTGACACGACTTCAATTACACTTACAGCGATCACCTACCAGATTCTCGCTAATCCGGCAATATTCAAGAAGTTGAGAGCAGAGCTGATAGCTGCGATACCCGACCCAAACAACGAGCCAGTCTTGTCCCAAATTGAAGCACTGCCTTATCTCACGGCTGTGATCCAAGAGGGCATCCGAATGCATCCCGGAGGTAGCATTCGCCAAGAAAGAGTTGCGCCAGACGAAGACTTGCTGTACGAGGACCGAAAGACTGGAAAGAAATGGATTATTAACAGAGGAGTAAGTTCAGTACTCTGGTTGGAGCAATGAGACTGACATGGTCTAGATCCCAGTCGGAATGACAGCCCCTCTGTTGAGTAGAAACGAGGAAATCTATCCCGAACCATCTGTCTTCAGACCAGAGCGATATATTGATAATCTGAGACTCGACAAGTACCAGTTGGCTTTCTCCCGTGGGCCTCGAAGATGTCTTGGCGTATGTCCAGTTCCTCAACTTGATTCTCACACAACTAACTTTGACAGATGGCTCTCGCGTACTCTGAGCTTTACGTAATCTTGTCTGGTATTTTCAGGAAGTATGATCTGTATGATGGGACGGGTAAACAAAGCAGTCCTACGCTTGAACTTTATCAGACTGGTCGAGATGATGTTGACATGGTAGCTGACTATGCGATCCCATATGTAAGGGATGAGAGCCTGGGCGTCAGGGTTAAGGTCAGAGGAGTCTGAAGCATGCAAATCAAGTCTGATACTGTTAACATTTACCTTCCTCTTTAACCCACATCAAATGCATAAAAATATCAGATTCTGCAAATCTACACTATTGCTCGAGGATCGTCCTGAAAGTACCTTGGGCATGAATGAGTCTCAGGGCAGGCTAGTGGCATATTTTCGACTCGGGACCATTGGATATACATTCAGGCGCATGTGACATGTCCCCGAGACATTCTCTAACTCTGGATTAATATATCAATATCTGAATAGAAGAACAAGCTCCAGCTTCGGTCAAGACGAGTTTTTCTAGGCCCGCTTCTCCTCTAGAGTTTTTACCAAGCCTTGAATATCTCCACGAACTTGAGTTAAATCGACCGCAGCAGATGGGAACTTTCTCGCACTCATTATTTGCTCAAATAAGATATCCACTTCACCATATGTGCGACCTTCGCCCTCTGGGTACCCCCAGGTGAGGCAGAGAAGACGAAATTCAGCCTTCCATTTCCAGTTCCAGGTCGAAGGATACAGCATGAATGGTGCAATGAAATCGTTAGTCGTACCCTGAACATTATAAAAGATCCTGGCAAGAACAATTGTCTCTGTCCGATGCTATATTGGTTAACACTACTTTTTTCGTCCCGATGCTGTGCTTGGATTAGACATCGCAAGGGCACAATAGTGAAATCACCTTCCTGTTGACAAGTGGAGGTTATTCTAAAAGAACCCATTTTTACAAGGTTATGTCCCTTATTCCTGCTCGGGTCCATCAGCTTGTTGTATTTCAAAGCATAGATGTCGAGTATACAGTTCGTGAAGGTTGAAATGTATGAATCAAAAGTGGAGGTACACGTTGCGCGTTTGCTCTCAAAGTCAGCAATACCTAGCTTTATCCAATAACATGAAATCGAATCCAAACAAAGGAAGCCAAGCGAGCAGACCCATATTTTCAACACGTGCTATCATCCTGGGCGCATAAAGTCTGTCTTCCCAGGAGCATCTTATACATAGCGAAATTCACCAAGGTAATGTTCTGATACAGTTTCAGACCTAAAGCCTTTTGAACGAGTTCTCCAAAACTGTGGTCTGGCGGAGAATGCGTTGGCTGCACCTCACATTGCTGACGTCTTCTGTCGCGTCGGCAAATGCAACAACCTTTGGCTCCAATCGACAAGTCCTTGGGAACGGCGGCGATATCAATTCAACTTTCAATAAATCCAAGCAAAACATAGTATTTGTCTTGACTGACGATCAAGATGTTCATCTCTCGTCTCTAGACTACATGCCGTTCGTCAAGAAGCACTTCCTTGATCAAGGCACGTATTTCAACAAGCATTACTGCACAACCGCTGTGTGCTGCCCATCGAGAGTTACTCTTTGGACTGGAAAAGCTGCCCATAACACAAATATTACACACGTCAATCCACCCTATGGTAAGTTCCATGTCTACGCCTATTAGCACGTATTGATCCAAGGTACAGGTGGCTACCCGAAGTTTGTAACCCAAGGTTTCAACGAAGCGTATTTACCTGTGTGGCTACAACAAGCTGGGTATAACACCTATTACACTGGCAAACTATTCAACGTCCATACAGTCGACAACTATAAAAAACCTTACGCAGCTAGATTTACTGCTTCGGACTTTCTTCTCGACCCGTATACGTACAACTACATGAACAGCACGTTCCAGTATACAGGAGAGACCCCGAAAAGCTATATGAGGGGGAGTAATCGACCGACGTTCTGGCTCAGAAAGCTTTCAAGTTACTGAGCGATGCTGTGATAGCGGATAATCCGTTCTTTCTCACTATCGCACCAATCGCACCACATGCGAACATTGAAATGAATGGAAGCATTTTGGACGAAGGCCACACTTTTGAGCTCGGATCTCCTGTGCCAGCTAAACGACATCAACACCTCTTCAAAGGCGAGAAGGTCCCTCGATCGGCCAGCTTTAATCCTGACGAGGTATGTAGTCCGAACTAACCTCGAATTTTCAAAGCTGATGCGTATGGTAGCCATCTGGTGCAAATTGGATTCTGGATCTCAAGCAACAAAATCAGACGGTGGTGGAGTATAACGATCACTTCTACAGACAGCGACTTCGAGCACTCCAAGCCGTTGACGAAATGGTCAATGGTCTTTTTGAAAGTCTTGAGACCCATGGAATATTGGAAAACACTTACATCATTTACAGCAGTGACAATGGGTTTCATATCGGCCAACATCGGCTTCAGCCCGGGAAGTCTTGCGGATATGAGGAGGATATCAACATTCCGCTGATAATACGTGGACCTGGTATAGGAGGTGGTTATACGACGGATATTGTAACCACTCATACAGATCTGGCTCCGACTTTCTTCGATTTGTTGGGGATCCCACAAAGAGATGATTTTGATGGAAGTTCAATTCCTGTAACAAAGGCTAGGATTGAGATTGCACAAGAACGGCGCAGGAGCACGTCAATGTTGAGTACTGGGGCTTTGCTGGTGGGGAAGGCAAATATGACCGTGAGTGGAATCTAGTTCCGATTTGGGTTGAAGTAACTGACTTGATGCAAGATGACATTCTGCATAAGAACAATACCTACAAGGCTATCAGAATCCTTGTGCCAGAGTATAATTTGTACTACTCGATCTGGTGCAACAACGAGCACGAGCTTTACGATATGGATGTAAGCCTATTGTCCCAGCTTTCTAGCGATTCAATTGCTTTCTAGCAAAGGGATTCACGCTAACTGAACCAACTAGGCTGATCCTTCCCAGATGCACAATCTCCTGTCGATTTCACACTCGACCGAACACAAGATCGCAGGACTGCCAATCACTAAGGTTATTACCCGCCTCGACTCCCTTCTCTTCGTTTTGAAATCGTGCAAGGGTATCACATGCCAGCAGCCTTGGAATCAATTACATCCGAAAGGCGATGTTTCGAATGTAGAAGATGCTCTTTCTGAACGATTCGACCATTTCTATGAAGTGGAACAGCAGAGGATTAAATATAGCTTTTGCTCGAATGAATATTTGATAGATGCAGAGGGTCCAATGTTTGAAAACCAGGGCTCGGTGTTTAGAGATGGTTTGACGTGGTATGAGTGTGTATGAGTTGTTCTGAATGATACAAAATGTAAGCATAGAACATCAAACGACGCTTGGGAGATTCAATGAGGCTCCCTTCGAACGGTCTATGTTGACTCATTATGATCAAGCTGTCCGCAATTGCCTATATCTTGTCGCCGTATGACTCTGACGGATTAGCCGGTCGCTAGCTGGAAGACGGCGTAGCCTCTTATTCTGTTATAGTGAGATGGAATCGGCTCCTCCGCTAGCTTTTCGCATCAGATATCATAACAAGAGCTGCCTGGGCGCAAGATCTAAATTATCAAGTTATCCTGACGCCTAAACTTTCAAAGTCAAGGATTTTGTTCGCTAAATCGACACTATCTCGCCATTTCAAAACAATGGAGGACCTCTTTCGCTCCGACCGTCTCGTGTACCGCGCGATTGAAGATACACCGGAGGATGAAGAATTCATGCACTTAATCCAGTCCGATCCAGTCGCATTTTCCAATTCAGATAATGCCCTCCTCGCACCAATGTCGAAGAAAGAGAGCGGCGAGTGGAAGAAGTCCGTACAGACAAAGAAGCTCATCGGCGTTATAATTTGTCTCGCACCCCCACTTTCAAACCCAGCGCTCCCGTCAGACACCAAAGCCCCGCCATTAACTCCCATCGGATGCATCTCCCTCACGGGACTTAAACCTGGGTATTATCAGCATCGGAATAGTGATGTTAGTATCGATATCGTTGCACCTTATCAGAGAAAGGGGTATGGTAGTGAAGCTATCAAGTGGATTCTTGATTGGGGATTTCGGATTGCTGGGTTACATCGGATTGGGATAGAGTGTTTCTCGTTCAATTCAGGAGCGAGAGAGTTGTATGAGGGGAAATTGGGGTTCGTGTTTGAGGGGAGGAAGAGGGATTGGATGTGGTATAATGGGGGATGGCATGACTTGCTATCTTTTTCGATGTTGGAAAATGACTGGAAAAGGCTTACACAAGAGAGCTAGACCATCGATGTATTATTTGAAAGTCGACGAAAAGCTACGAAGGAGCTGGAATAGGGCCTTCGGAAGTGGCCTCGCTCTGCCAAATCCCACTGCTATCCGTCCAGACTCTTCGGGGCAAACATTTCCGAGGCTAGACAAATGCATTTCTGGAGAGCGAGATGGAGAGCTCCCAACATTTGTGTTTTGAATATAATCGAGTAATCAAATTACCAACTTTAGAAGGTCATTCCCCTGATATTTCCAGGAGATGAGGTTCGTTGACGAGCCTCCAAGTACATATAGCTTTTGGACTGGGAGGGCTAAGATCGATTTACTGTAACCAGGTGAAATTGAGAGGTGGTCACGTGATAGACGCGGCAGTCTCAGCACGTCGCGTCTTCCCGCGTCAGTTGTTGGTTTCAACATCCCTTTATTTATTGAAACCATCAGTGTTCCTAGAAACATACTCCATGAATCAAATATTTGTCCAGGATGAGAATTTCACTGAAAGTTTTTTCTCAATTTGCCCTGACACTACTAACAAGTCGAACAGGCTATGGGATGAGCTTGGGAAAGGCGACGCGGTCAAAATAGCAGTTTATGCTGCGGAGCATTTCGAGAAGCACAAACGCCCTCTTCGAATCGCAATAGATGAGGCTGTTTGGTGCTACAAATACTGCATACATGACCATGAGCATATCGACCAAATTAGGCTCGGTAAGGCGATTTAAACGCAGCACCATTTGGTATCGCTTACTGATCCTCCGAATAGTTAGGCAACGAGACTCGCAGCCAAGCGAGAAAAATATCCTCTATCAAATACTGAAACTCTTGAAGCTCAATATTCAATTCGTCTTTGTTGCGGATGGCCCTCTCCGACCTGTTGATAAGTTGAAGGATGCCATCTGCGAACATCAAGGTTGGCCAGATGCTCGAAGTGGTTCTCCGTCACGCAGCGCCGGGTATCATACAAGAAGTGCCTCTAGCTCGAGTTGCAAAGACCTTCTCTATGAGTAAGCCAGGTGCTTCTGCTAAACCACGAGGCAGACCACGGAAAGAAGGTATAGCCGCCAGGTCAGCTGCTGTAGCGGACACATCCAATAAAGGCTCTCAGACCAGAAAACGGGAAAGGCAGCATTCCACGGCTCCTGATCAACCTATGTTGACAATGTCGAAGAAGCCCAAGAATGCTGCGTGTTCTGCATCGCCCGCGGAGCAAATTCTCGTATTACCAGCGCAAAGTCCTTGTCGCAGTAAGAGCTTCCGTGTTCCTTCGCCAATGTCGCCATTTTCAAGCCAATTATCGATGAGAGACATCAGTCCGCTGTTATCGAATAGTGTAGCACAGTCAAGAATAGTGCGCAAGGAGCAGCCCGTCGTCATTGACTTGCTGTCAGATAGCGAATAGGACGTGCTTCCAATATTTTCTGCCTTGATCGATAAGCACTATTTGGGCAGCCATATTGCCTGAATACCAGACAGCGCGTCTCAGCGTGTATGGCGACGAGAAGCAACGATATAGAACAAGTGTCAGAAGATCCTTCGGTAGTTTTAAGTGTTAGTCAAACCTGGCGGAGCGACTTCAAGTCGAAAGTAACATTTTGACCAAGTCCCAACATACCTTTAGGACTTTGGAGTGCCACTTCAGTCAAACTCTCAAGTCCCCCTTGTGATTTATCTCGAGCAATGTCCTATCGTGGTCTTCAGATCTGAGAGATGTAGGTTGTTAACGAGTAACAAGATCAGCACTGGCTCGATCGGAGACGAAATAGGCAAAGCTCGAGTTGTGCTGGAAACAACCACGGTGATAAATGGTAGACCTCGTCAATTCGTGGTCTCGGCATTCGGGGGCACATTTGATTGTCTCCAAATCATCCCGAATAGAGGCAAGGTACCATCAATTGTGAATTCTTAAGACTCATGCTTCGCGCTTCCGTCGCTCTTGCTCTATCATTCATATGTTCTGACCAGCCATCAACCACACAATCTCTCGTGCTTCAAAGGCCGGCTCGCGTCACTTTTCTGTGACTAATCATGTATATCCGATGATCAATTATCCTTTCTCGCAGCTATCGCTTCTCAGCGACCAAGTCTTTAAATCCAAGTTAACGCCTTAAGTTTCTGCACCCAGCAAATAATTCACGCAAAGAACACCAACCAACCAAAAATTACCATCAAAGCCCAAAAGGCCGAGTCAAATTCTGTGCCACCTGACCTGGAAGCAGTAGAAGCAGTGGCTTTAATACTCTGCATACCAAGGAAACCCTTCATCTTCTTCCCGAACTCTACAATATTACTCGTATCCGAGTTGAAGTTTCTTTGTGCCATTCCGATGACGTTGTTCTGTAAGTCATACACGACATATGCGTGGCGCAAGAGAGCGTCACCGAGAACCATGATCTCGGTCTTATCGTTGGAATGAGATTTTGGGGACTGATCGATTGCGAGATAACAAGGGCAGTGCGAGTCCAACAGAGGAGGGCCGTTCTCATCCTGCATGGATTCGATGGTTTCTTCATTGCAGCCGGGTGCTGGGCGGATCAAGTCCTGAATAGGTACTTCGATTTTCGCTCCTTCGGTGCCTCCGAAACCCAAAGTAATGGTTCTGTCTGAAAGGGTGTTGCGGAGTTTGCAATCGACGAACTTAATTATTTGTCCTTCCTCCTTGGATCCGGAGATTGGAAGATGAGTACCATTTGATCCTGATCTCTGGATGATCTCGAGAATAGGCTCGAAGACATCTTGCGGCATGTAGGAAATCCTGGTAGACAGATCGAGGATAGCGGCATTTTAGAATGATATGGAGCGCTTTCCATCGAGTTCGAGCGAAGTCATCATCACTTGTGGGGCTTGATATGATGTGTGGCCTCTGGAATCCTTGTGAGGAATGATGGGCATTTCCTTCATCGAGCCAGTGAATTTATCGGTATCCATTCCGCCGAGCAGAATATTGCCTGTGGCAGCGTCGTCGTCGTTCAGGTAGAAGCTGTATGCTTTGTGGTGAATGAGTCCTCCTTTGACCATCTTGTCAAGAAGGGTGTCTTTCTTAGCACCCTTCTTCTTTCCCTTGCCCAAAAACTGATCTGGATATCCGAGACCGAGGAAGCCATCTACATCCATAGTAGAGTTCTGAACCATGCTGATCTGAAGTTTCGAAATCGTGGCACCGTTCAAATTCAGGCTCTCGGAGCTCTGATAGCCTTGTATGAAGTCTTTGTCTCGGTAGGCGGTAAACGGCTTCTTTGCATCCGGCTTGTACGAGCAGGATGCATTGGCGTTGACTACGGGACACTTCAGCGACAGCGAGCAAAGACAAGGATCTTTTACTTACACATGTGAATCATGTCCTCGCCATTCGCACAAAATCCAACGGTTTCGCCCTCTACACATTGCCAGCATTCTTGGGTGTCAGGTAGCTTGACCCAGGTGAACCCACTCCCAGTATCGATAGCCATGCGAATGCTTTGCGGTGGGTCTCCGATACCAACTTCTGTGACGAACTGGTTCATCGATCGTGAAATAGGTAGCTCTACGAAATGCGGCAACGACAAGGAATTAGACGTGGGTGAAGATTTGGCAGAGGATCCTGTGGCCAGGGCCAGAGGACTTGCCAACAAGATAGCTGTGATTCCCTTCATATTTTCCTCGCAGGGCTGAGCTATTTATGAAATTTCAGGAGATGAAGTGACGATGTACTGCACGAAGAGATGCAGTAAAAAAAGTAGAAATCTTGTGCGGAAGCCAAAGATAATTAGGTGACCTAGCTCAAGACCCCTACTTTCTTCGGTCCTGTAGACCGGTTATAGATCTTCTCTAGGTCTAGCCTTCCAAATCGGCCATGAAAGTGCTTAAAGATGGTTTCCGGCTAAGTTGCTCATAATTGTGTAGTGAGACAAAGCTGGTGGACCATCCGTTCACGTAGCGCCCGTCTCGCTTAATTTTTTTAGCTTGCAGCTGTCACAACAGGACAACCTGAACACACTTCGAATTTCTCGAAACGCAGCAATTACGATTGTCAAAGTAGACTCCGCATTACTTAGAGGATAGTCATACGGATTTGGATGATCGGCGATATTTAATTTCGGTACTCGAAGTAAAATCAATTTGTGGGGGTCATCGAGAAGCTGCTGCTCGCTTCCCTAATAACTCGACGTATCCGAAGTTTTCCGCCGTAGCGAAGGATATGTCTAGACGTGGTTTTTTATAACTCCACACTGGCTCCAGTTTTTCAGTCTCCTGTCACCTGCCGAAATACAAGGGGAGAAGGTATGGCATGGTGCAAAAGTCGAGTTCAACGAATCTTGATTAGTGCAACCGCGAGTCTGGGACCGATCTTAGCGCCACTTTAAGGAGCTGGCTTCTTAATAACGAAGTAGTTGGTAGACCATGAATCATCGTTTGATTCGACTACATCTTAAATTCTTCTCTCGCCGCGCAGGAAGATATGCTCTTACTGTTTCGAAAATGCTATATCATGAGCTCGCACTGGCAGCAGACCTTTGGCAAAGTAAAACTGAACAAGTATGCTTATCTAACTTCGATCATCAAGCAAGATTATTTGTATCCGCTTCAGAGATTTCTCATAGCAACGTACAAGTAGCAGTGAGCGCAAATCCGCAGCGGCCCAATTTTTACAGGTTGATCACGAAGCAGGCAGGAAGACCCGATGGTTTCAGCGACCATTGAATGGAGATACACCTTTTCCTTCATCAAAGAATCACTTTTGAAGTCAATCTAGCTACTTCATGCTTAGAGCCACAGTAGCAGGATGAAATATCAAATCTTTGGTAGCATGCTCCCCAACTTTCTGACGCCTCGAGTGTAAATTGTTGTTTCAATCGAAGGCTTCTTTGGTCGCAGAGAAGTAGGTCTCAATCCTTTACACCCTTCAAGGCCACGGCATTTTTAAAGTACAACTTAAACTACCTCGGAGCGATTTCTCTAGACCATAAATATCACAATACGCTCCAGGCAACTTCTAGCTAGCGATACGTCTGTCCCTGGACTGCCAGAGGTTGCTCGAAAATCCTCAACACGTATTTGTTGGAAAATCCCCATAGGTCTTTTAACTTCTGTCAAAATGAGCTCAAGGTAATACACTCATTTGGATATGCGGGTGGGGCTGTATTTGTAAGATACTTGAGTTGGTTGCGACAATAACAAACTTCCCGATATGGATTCGAGCAAACGCAGCAGGCTAGCGCTTTGTACTTTTACGCGCCCTCGTGGTCAATGTCATTCTGTCTTGCAATAACCTGGAAGGGAAGTATGTTTTCGTTAGTGCCTACGCTACAATATCCTCGTTGGATGAAACGCGTATACGTCCTTCAATTGTAGGCTAGTCGCGTTGTCCTGGCTTGTTCACCACAACCCCTTTCGAACCTCAAACTCCTTTAGCATTTCACCTTCGAGAATTCCACTACTAATGTCTCGAAACACAAACAAAAACACAACCGTAACTTTACCCACTGATTAGGCTTCTCTGCTCTGAAGCACACGGATCAGCAAGATGTCTTTTTTCCGCACTGCTGCAGGCTTTCCATACGTCTCTAAATACGGCCAGCCCACAGCGATCGTAAGCCTGAGATCTCCTTCCTACCTACTTGCGGATTGCTAACATTTTCCAGCTTCATGAAGGAGACGTCTATCTCAAAGTCCCCACAAGTTTAGTGAGTGCAGTTGATTTTAGATTCAGAGGTCTTGAGGAAGGAAACGCTGAAAAGATACAAGGGATCTGCCGCTACCCAGGGAGGACTGCACACGCAAGTCATCGCTTTGGAAACATCTGATGATGATTTATCGCCCGAAGATGATCCAATGGATGTAGATCAAAAAGGTCCTAACGTGGTGGTAAGCTATCACCACATCAAATACGTCCTCCTGTTAATGCGAGAACAGGCTTTCAATCAAGCCATCTACCATAAATCTTTGTATGATCCAGTAAGCATTTTCTGAGGAGGAATATGAGTGCAATGAGATTTACTAAACCATGACAGGCATTTGCGGGTGATGACATGCTGAGGACTGTGGTGGCATCAGATCTCGATCTTGATCTTGAACCACAACACGCTGCCACTGCAGGTGCTCCAGAACCCGCACCACTCCATGCTCCCATCATCGGCACTGCTGCCACGCAAGAAGTACCTCTACGAGCCGCTCGCACCACGATGAATAACCACCATCTTGCTGGTTGGCTAGCCAGTCAATCATCGTCCGCCAATGGAGTACCAAAATACCACATCACGCGCTCGGGGATTGACTCGTTCTATAAAGGCGCCCAAAGTTCACAAGAAACCACACTATCAATGCCACCCAGGTCTGCTATCAGGAACAAGTCCAAGCTTGCCCTTGGATTCGATCTCTCTCCAGTTGAACGAGCAGCCACAAGATTCATTAAACCTCTGCCCTTCAACTACTACATTGATGCCGCAGGAAAGCAACAAGAATATACTGCAGTCACAAAACCAGCACGAGCTATTTGGGTCCCCGAGCACAAAGTGTACTGTTGGGAGTTAGTTAAGCTGGCGACATTGCAGATGAACAGACAGATGGAACGAAAGGATTTCATGGTTATCACGGAGGCTTTGCATCGTCGATTCCAGGGTACCACTGATCCTACGCATGGAGCGTATCCATTGCGTGGCTTCAATTCGGTCCACACTATGGTTACAAAGCACCCAAGCTGGGCAGCTTTTAACGCCGACTTGCTCAATTAGGGGTCTACGGCGTAGGAAGTATTTCTCTCTCTCTCCGGAATGGGTTAAGTGTGCTATGTAAGATTAGGAATTTGGAGTCATTGCTGATGTTCAAGAGGAGCGAATGGCGTTTTGATATTGCGGACCGAGAGAACCCCAGCTATCATGGATCTGTGTTCTGGGAATCATGTAAATGAATCCTTTTTCAGCACTTGCTAGAGCAGGTTTTATGTCTCTCAAAAGAAAAGCGACATTGAGGACGCCCCCCTTTTTGTACCAACACAATGAAAGAAGCTACTTTGCAAATCATAGATCGTTAATTTCACACGTCGGACCAACCACGGTCACGCAAACCTACCATCGATTTGAAACTTCAAACCTCACTTCAAACTTGAAATACTGGAATACATAGGACTTTCAAGATATGAAATTGACGATCAAAGTATTCTTGCCTGAAAAAGGATCTTCAGTGAGAATGTAAGCCTCATTTTTCGAGCTCACGTAAATACTTGCGTGATTTAGTCTCTTAACTGATCGGATTTAGTGGAAGAATATTGCAGTGCTTGCAAACTACAAGCTTGACTCATAACCATTTTCCCTTCCTCTCTGAGTCATACCAAAACCTTTCATTTTCAAGGTCTTGATGCTAGAAGTGCACGCTACACTTTGCGTACCAAAAATATCAGATTCCCGATCGCAGAGTTCTTTCTCTAACTATAATTTTCACTATGTAAAGAATCCCTGACCGGCCTACCATGGCGTATTACCCTTACATTGTTGGTTCCCTCTGGATAATCAAACTGAAAGGGTAGGTCTCGAGCACTGTTGACCATCAAGAGATACATGTTCACAAGCATGTATCGTTATACGTATGTGCATCTCAAAGAAGTAAATGAGATGGAGTCGTACGCAGATCTGAGACGATGATGTTCTGAAAGAGCTAGTTCTCATATTGAACCCGACTTTGGGAGTGATTCAAGGTACGCGTAGCCCTAGCCGCTCACAGATTTCCTGTACTGGAACGCACAAAAGCGGCGATTTACTCTGCGGAATCGGTTTCAAGCTAAGCCAACATCATGCTATGCTCTTCTATCAAAGTCACCCGATAATTCTGTGTCACGTTGAAGAAATCGATCAGGAAGTATGTCTGACGAGTTTTGCAACATTGAAACCCCAGCAGTAGCCTGTTCAATCACGGTGTCTAGCATTAACTTAGTAGCCAGGGCAATCATGATGAAGAGGAATTTAAAAGCTTCTGCCAAGGCACCGAACAGCTCCACAAACAACAAGCGAGTGGAGTAAACAGCCTAGACCTCATTATCTCTCGATCCTCACAAAGTCCACTTCCAGAGCTGGATTGAGGACATATAATCAAATTTTCCTTGAACATTGCGCCACCCAATTTTGAAGTATTCTGTCCCAGCAGGCTGCTGATCCTTGAATTTTCTGTTTAACGCCTCAGTGATAGGCCTAAACTCCGTATAACGGATGTATCGATTCTTTTGCAGCATTGCTAGTTGCACAAGATACCAGAGAAACTCTTCCATTTCGGTGGACCAGGGCGTAAATCTGTAAGGTGGCGAGTTGCCGTAAAATTGGTAATCGTAGTCTCGATTGTGCGCAAGAGGTATCTCAAATTGTCTATTGCCGGCAGTGCGAATGTCAGTCGGGAGGTCAAAACCGTATTCTAGCTCGCTGTCGTCGTCGTACCGCAATCGAGGAGGGAACGGCAGATGTCCAGCCGCAAGAATCCTTGCAGGTAGGCTCGAATAGACGGATAAGGCATTGTTCGTGACTGGTTGTGAAGCAGCATCAGCATTGAGCTGTGGCTGTTGGCTCTGAGGCTGGTAGCTTGTTTTCGGTGCTGAGATATCGCTATTGTTGATGAGCCAAAAGTTATCAGGGGGCCATAAGTCTGGTTGTGGATCGGTATCAGTATTAAGCTGTGGCTGTTGGTGCTGAGGCTGATCGCTTGTTGTCGGCGCTGAGATATCGCTATTGTTGATGAGCCAAAAGTTATCAGGGGGCCACAAGTCTAGTTGTGGATCGGTATCAGTATTGAGCTGTAGCTGTTGGCGCTGAGGCCGATCGCTTGTTGTCGGCGCTGAGATATCGCTATTGTTGATGAGCCAAAAGTTATTAGGGGGCCACAAGTCTAGTTGTGGATCGGTATCAGTATTGAGCTGTGGCTGTTGGCGCTGAGGCTGATCGCTTGTTGTCGGCGCTGAGATATCGCCATTATTGATGAGCTAAAATTCATCAGGCGGCCAAAAGTCATCAGTGAGCCAAAAGTCTGGTTTTGGAGCGGCATCAGCATTGAGCTGTGGCTGGTAGCTTGTTGTCGGTGCTGAGATATCGCCATTATTGATGAGCCAAAAGTCATCAGGGGGCCAGAAGTCATCAGTGAGCCAAAAGTCTGGTTGTGCGGCATCAGCATTAAGCTGTGGCTGGTAGCTTGTTATCGGTGCTAAGATATCGCCATTGTTGATGAGCCAAAGGTCATCAGTGAGCCAAAAGTCATCGGTGAACCAAAAGTCATCAGAGTTCTGATATTGCATTGTAGCTGCTCTGGTAGAGTGATTTGGACTGTCGATGTACGTAATAGAAAGCTTTGATGACCCTGAAAAGCTTTCTGTCGTTCCTTGCCTACCTGCAGTTAGCAATCTACAAGTTTCGAACTTTTCTCATCAGGTCACTTACAAGTTACAGACTTGACGGCAGTTCTTTGGTGACGCAGCGCGATTGAGTCCTAAAGATGATGAAGTGATAATTGTCGATGAAATCGGAGAGGTCTACCGATATGATGAGAGAGCAGGAGAAGTGCAGGTTACGACGCTACCAGGAGTTGGGTGGCTCTTTCCACATCCTGCTTCGTATTGTTGATGGCAGGTTTGAGGAAGGTGGTGACCTGGAGACTGCACAAGATATCTGGGAACTTCGTCAATATCATAGACCATTCGAAGATTTTGCTTTGTCGTTATACAACTCAGGGTGATTTAGTCAAGCAATGATCCTAAGTCATTATTCCATCCAAGGACTTCTCTCAATCAGAGAGTCAATATCTGGAGACGATGCGAGGACTTTACCAAGCTGAATTATAAAACCAACTGTCTCTTGTCAAAATCGTCCATTAAAGTTTTTCGGCAATACCCCAAAGTCATTTCTGATCTGGGCCTTCGCTGCAGCAACTTTCTAATGTCACGAAGCTAAACAGGGCGTTACTTCGTTATTATGTAGGTAGGCAGAAGCTATTTGTTTGAGCCGTCCCCCAGTTGTAAATCATCTACCTAGGTAGGTAAGTCAGTCTCGCTCCAACCACTAAGAAGAGTAAGACAAGCAGAGGTGAGTGGCTCTTTCCTTTTGAAATGTCAGGACTCTTTAATACTGCGAAACGATTCAAGGATTCTTGACGTAGTCATTATAGTATTAGATATGGTGCCTTTAGGTCATCGACCAGACGAGAACTAGGAAAACTTCGCCAGGGAATGGAAAAGTCTTGGTGTTTTTCCCATGCCAGTGAGCGGAGAAGTGCTTGGTAGACAACAGCAGAGCTGTTTGATTGCCAGGAGAACAAATTAGACGAGTAAAACTTGATCGTAAAGAAGGGGGCAACTTGCTATGGGACGGGGTCCAAGCCAAGCCTAAAGCTTAGGTAGAGTAATGTGATCACAAGCAAGAGCCTCCTCTCCCCTTTCCTTCTCAATAGAGAATTAGAAGGATTTCCCAGCAACCACACATGTCTCCTTTTCCGCAAGATTTCTCTTTTCGATGCAAGTTTCAGCTGGAGTCAAGCTACTAGCTCTCTTGTAGCAGTTCCTGTCATGTACGGACTGACTTCGATGAGACGAAGTCAGCATTGGACAATGTTTGGTTGGGACCTCCCTGGGAACTTCACCTTATTTGCGGTACATGATTTCCGGCAGGGAGGTTGGGCAGTTTTATACCATCTTTCTTCCCTGGCTTGATACTCAGCATCGATACAAGTCTCTCAACATTCATACAATCGCCCAACGAAGCCAGTGTCAACTCGATTTGGTAAATTTCTAGATCAGGTTAGCAGATTATTCACATAGGGAAATTCAAAACTGTGTACTAATTAATTGCCCAGTATTTGAAGTTCGAAATCGTTCTGGCTCTTGAAAATTTACTCACCAAGAACTTTCTTCGTATTGAACATCGAGGAAATTGAAATTTGTTAATTGATATGACTTACATGATTAGAGGTTGCATCAGGGAAGCTGCAATACGACGGAACAAACCAGATGTGGTATCCTAGAACCGGAAAACCAACCGTTCCATACACTTCAATCGGTCTCTCCAACCTGGCAAACATCCCTTGCCAAAAATTATCAATTGCCGCCCCACTGCCCTCTAAACTCCAACAAATCTCTCTGTCCATACGCCTCTCCAGCAACAGTAAGGATCACATCCACCGTCGCTTTCGTGTTGATCCTAGCATCGAAGTCATTTTCAGGAAAAGTCGGTTCTTCCGGCTGGACAGGTCCGATAGTTGGCTCTGGATTGGGTTCGAAACCAAGCTCGATTCCTGATGCGTGGGCTTCAGGGGCTTCCAAGGCTTTCGCAGTAATGTTTGCGAGAAGACGTGCTTTAGCTGTCGCTAACGGATCGAGAGCGGTTGTCGTATGATTAGATGCTTCTGTCTTCATACACGCAGGTTCCGAGCTCGCAGATTTGGAAGGCTCATTTGCTGTCGCTCCTTGATTTCCACCAGCCCCTTCCCTGCTCTCCGCCTCAGCTCTATCATCTTGAAGCTCTTCCTCTAACATGATCTCCTCCTCATTTACCACCACATCCTTCTCGTCATACGCTGTGACGTCCTTATCTTCCCCCTCCAAATCCCCAGCACTCCTAGCATCCCTATCAAATCCCTTCTCTACCTCTTTAATTCCCTCCTCCCACTCTTTGTTCCTCACCAAGCCCATTCCCACCAAAACAGCTTTCTTCCCCAATTCCCTCACAACTCCTATCTCCTCACTACTCAACTCCCCTCTCTCCGGCAACTTCGCCAGCAAGCTCCAGATCCACATACTAATACTCGCTTCTACTCCCAAGCCCCTCTTCAAAAGCGTACCTTGCGTCAGCAATCGCAATAACCTCAACACAGAGCCCTTGTCAAAACACGCCAACTGCGCAGCTTTTGGGTCCACGCTTCGCATTTTCTTGATCCAGAAGCGTGTGAGATCCCGGTTCATTTTGTCAACATGCGTAGGATGATCTCTTCCCAGCTGCTCGACTACAAGCCTCGGAGGAGTCTGAGAAAGTTGATCTCGGAGGGTTTGGTAGCGTGCGAGGATTGTATCGAAATATGCTAGGCGAGGATCTGCATCTTCTTCTATAGCCCCGGCTTCCTCTGCATCGGTGGAAATTGGGTCGGATTGAGCAATGTAAGCACCATCTGCGTACCAGCCTCTAAATTCCCCTACGCAATCTCCATAGATCTTGCGGTTATCGCTCGATATCGGTGTTTTAGGCGCGACCAGGAGATTGGGTATCGTTGTGGCTTCCTGCCTAAATGCGAGGCAATTTCAAGTCAGCATTCTGCTATATAAATATCACATTTCAGCCATGAATCCTAGATTATATAAGAGAGTTACTAACCTGACAGCCCTTAAATACGCCAACGCATCCATATCTTCATCACAATCGAACTCTTCGTCGCTGTATTGCAGCGTCTCATTATCGAGTCCAGGGATGGCGCTTCGTTGGCCGTATGTAGGATCGACTTTCGCTTCTGCGGAAGGTTTGGAGCGGAGTTTATGGCTGCTTTCTGCTTCAGGCGTATCACCGCGAGATTTGCGTTTCGTTTCTGCCATATTTACGTTTTGAGGAAGTTTACATGGATGTCGCCGTCGAATGCTGTTGCCTGGGTAGTCCGAAATAGCCTTGCTTACATAATACCTGTAGATCGTGTAGCCTTGTCCGAAAAGTGATGACAACCCTTCTACTTTTTGGACATCTGATTGTTTTGCAAGAATCAGGATATTCAGGACGAGTATATCACCATGTCTCACACACCTTGGACAATGAGTTGCTAGGCGCTTTTGCCCAGCCTAAAAACCAAAGATCTTCGAGCAATATCAAAACTCGCCACCATGACGGAAGTCAACATCACCAACTCTTCAGCAGAGGAGACTTGCCTTTCAGCTGCTATATCTCCAAGCATGCAAGCTCCCGATGAGGCTCAATTCGAAGCTGTGTCTTTAGCCAACCCTCCGCAGTATCTCCCGCCCGAGATCATTGATATAATACTCTCCTACATCCCCCTCAGACCAGCCTCTCAATCAACACTCCGGGCCTGCACCCTCATAAACCGGTCCTTCTACTATGCCAGCACACCTCTCCTTTACCATCGGCCATACATAACGCCCTCGAATTTCTCTCTATTCGTACAAACAATATGTCCTTCAAAGAATGCCCACATAAAACTCACACCATTATCCCCTCTAGTCCACCGACTCGATATGGGTGCTCTAGTACACAACAGCAGCAAATCTCTCACGGCTCGCTTACTTGGTCGATTGAAAGGGAACATTGAGCAGTTCGTCGCTCCACAATCGAGTTTCGCCATAAACTCTTTTGCGGCATTAGGGAAATGTAGAGGGATGAAATTGCTCGACCTTTCGCTGATCTCGGCCTCCATCTCGAACTCCCTGTTATTCCAGACACTTTCCCATTTGAATGATCTAGAAACGCTCTACTTCCCACGCTCATCAGCACTCGATCAGCTTTCGGTAGCGGCAAACACCATCCCGTACATCTGGCCACCGAAACTCTCAGCGCTGCATTTAGCGGGCGGAATAACAGATTCCTTTCTCTGGACACACATGATCTCCCTCCCTCAAACTCTGAGGACATTGAGTATACAGCACTGTTCGCAGATTCATCAGCACTCCGTAATACATGTTCTAGAAGTACTTGGAGAGAGATTAAAACAGCTCACGATCCGACATCCGATGAATCATCTCTCAATAACATCTCTTGATAATCTACTTCTCTTATGTCCAGGTCTACTGGCCTTACGAATCTCTGCCGATTTCATCTCGCCCGCTCTCTTCGCAGCAGAGAATATCCCTCTCAACATCCCCCAAGGCACCTGTAAAAATGGAAGCTCAAAACCAAGCCAAACCCATCCCCTCCGTATCCTTGACCTAGAATGTTCACCGTCCGCCTCCTCAGAAGTCGATATCCCACCAAATGTCATCTACCAAGCCGCGGAAGAAGGAATGCTTCCGGATTTACGAAGCGTCAGAGTCAGTATGCGTTTGGCTTGGGGTGCGACTGAGACGTTGAGGAGGGATGCGAGTGATTTGTTGGAGGTCATGGAAGAGAGGGAGGTGGAGAGACCGGTTGGAGTACAGGCTGAGGTTTTATGGAGTATGGGCGATACTTGACTTTTTCTGACCTGGTCAGAGTGTGTCACAGAGTCTGTTAGCTGAGAGGCGATGTGTGTACACGCACAGACATGTGGTTGGTTCAAGCGAAACCAGATACTGGATATCTGTTTTTCATTTTGGCTTCAATTCCCCGGCAAAGACGTGCTTCACTGGTGGAGGTAGAACTTGGCTGATTCAGAGCAAGCGTGCAGTATTCACTAGTAACGAAACTGTACAAAATGTGAAGCTTTCAAAGGCCTTGTATGATTGCCAGATCTATACTCCGTTTCCATGAAGCTAGGCAAAACGCGTCAAGTGCATCCACAATCTGATCAACATAGTCCCCCCATCCATGCTCCTGCAGTACCTGCAGCACCGCAAAGAATTTGTCCAACAACTGCTCTCTGTTGCGTGAGCAATCCCCTCTGTCATTATAGCAATATAAGTCATGCTGCGTAGTTGTCACACATCTCATCATCATTTTCCTTTTACACTCCACGGAGCAACTGACTCTTCGCAGCGATTAGAATATTCATGCTGTCCTCCCAAATATGGCTAGGCATCCGGTGCTGGAAATTCTCGTCGGCACGACGTTCATTTGCGACTTCTGTCATGCGTTGTTGATAAGCATCAAGAATCCTACAATTAGGATTAGCTTGGACCTAGGGACTGCGCTCCTTCAATATTCGAACTTACTCGTCTCGACCAGCTCCTCTAGTAATACCAAGTACAAAGTGTGGATCGTCCACTATGGTGGAAGCTCTGGTTTGAGAAGACGCAGGAGGAGGACTCATCTGCGACTGTGTTTGCTTGAAAGCCTTGTATGCTTCAGCCTGCGACTGAGATTCTGACACGGCTTTGACCTGAGACTCTGCGATAACTCCTTGCATTGGTTGCGAGTTGGTATCTCGGGCCTGTAGGGGACTACCCCGGGCAATTTCAGCAGTGTTTCCAGAGACATGCTGAGACGTGTTGGCCGGTCTGCCAGTCTGATGGAAGTTTGGTTGAGCAGGTGGCATATTGAATTTCACTACATGATATCAGCTCGTTCATGTAATCATAACGAAAGATTCAAGATGAAGGCCTCACCTGGTGCAGCACGCCGCGGCTCTCTATTCTTATCCCTCCTGTCACCGCCGTTTCTAGCCTCAAATACCACCGCGCTGCTGTCTCGGGCATATCTTGGAGATCTTGCTCGACGATCTGGAGCATACGATGGCAATCGGTACGGTGAAGGAGTTCGACGACAGTATGCCAACGGACTACGAGATCGGTATCTGCTTTGTTGTTGTGATGAGCCATAGTATCCTGGAGGTCCGCAATCAAGAGGTGGAGATCTGTCACGATGGTTCTGCGGAGATGGCTGTCGGTATCGGGCTGGTGACATCGATCTCTCCCGCTCTTTCTGGACTCGCTGCTCCAAAGTTCTGCCTCGCGAGGGTTTGTCGTCAACGTCAAAATGTCGCTCTGTTCCCAGGTATATACAAATATCTGTATGTACCAGGAGTTTAGCATTTATTCACAAACATTGTTACAGACGGGAGAAGGCGGATGGCGAGGAAGAGAAGAGTGGCACGAAGGCTTCCGAGTCGTACCATTGACATAGATCGCGCTTCCAGGGTTTACTTTCAAAGCGTTGAGAATCCGTTTCTTGAGCTATTAAGCATCTTAGCATTATAGATGTTCGAGTCAAAGTGCTGCCCGGTCTAGCATAGGCCTCCGGCCGGTCCTAGAAAATGGGTCAGTGATCGGGAATGCCTCACCTCTGGATCATTCTGTAGACCATGTATCTCACACCAGGCTCGCGTCCCTGGAAGTGGCTCCCCGGCAACACGTCTGATCTTGTTCTGCTTGTTGGGACAGTACCGCTCGATGTGGCCAAAGCCTCTGCATACGAAGCATTGTTTGACTGGTTGGCGGCACTCGCCCTGCGATGATCGGGCTGTTAGCATTTGCTCATATTTGCCTGTTTAGGAGTCCTCCTGGAGTAAAGTACCCGGAGACACTCGACCGGGGAAGGAAGGGCTACTGCCTAAACAACGTACATAGTGAAAACCGAGGCAGTTGGTACAAGCAGAAGGCATCTAATGGTGTCAGTACAATTCAGTTCCAACTCGGCTTGTTGTATGTTTTGTGCAGCATCTTGGTCAATCACCTTGAGGTATGGACGGGGACTATACGAAGAGAAGAAGTGCTGGTTTTATCGTTGGCGGTCTCCACAGCCCGTAGTTTGGGTAAGATGAGATGGGACGAGATGAGCTGAGCTGCGTGGAGCACAGTCGAGTGTTCTGCTGCTGTACGAGAGGCAGCTCATAAGGAGAACCTACCTCTCAGCACGAGATATATGGCCCGTGAAGAATCACTTGCATACTTCACGGAGGGATATATTGTCGTTGTCGTTTGTGGAACTTTTGCAGAAGCGTCCTGTTGAAGAGTGGAAGAAAAGACGAGAGGAAATGAAAACGTGACAAGTGAAGCGTGTTGGACGCAGAAGGTAGGCGTTCTCACATGTCATCTCAGAAAGGAAGGCACGTGCCTTGATGCTACGTTTATTTCTTGTACAAGATCACTTCTCTACGATCTCACGCTTCCGGATCTTTTCGTTCAACTACACTTTAATTCAGCCTTCGATGATTTTCGTTGGTCTCGGAGCTCTTCTGCTCTCCCTAACCATACATTTCCCACTCCGACTCTCCCTCTTTTTGGATTGAGCACTTCATATATCTGCTTGTTATATTCACTGCTTACTACTTCACCAAGTCTACGTTCTTTTAGGAGACAAGAGACTTCCCCTCATTGTCCCAGATAATCTCAACCAGCAGCCTCAACATGTCCACTAGTAGTCCAATACTTGAGACACGTTAACACACATTACACGTCTGAAGTATCGGAGACAACAACTCTACGTCAGTCTCTCATACACAGTACCATTCTCAAAGGTGAAAGAAAAGATTGGAATGGAAGGCCTGGCCAAAGTTCCTGTCTCTTCCAAGATGCCAACAGGCGCAAACATCAAGAGTATCTCATCGATTTCTAGCAGCAAATATGTGCCCCAGAACCGGACAACAGGCTTAGTGAGCGATGAGGTCGATACTGATGTCACAATGGCACCTTCAGATAATGGCTCCCGATCAGATGATGAGCTACAAGCAACACATATATTGCAACCTAGCTCTATATCATCTGTCGACAGGCAAGACTTTCTGGACATAAGCCTCATCGAACCTTGGAATCTATATGGTAAAGATGATTGTGTGAATATGTTGCACTGTCAGCTGTCGGACACTGAAAATGGAGGCTTTACCATTCAGAGTGCCCCCGAGCATTTTGGATCTGTCAAATCCCAGTTTCATCTATATGGGTTGGATCTGTCAAATGCCCAGTATGATCAAGACTCTCAGCTCCAAGAGAACAGTTCATCAGTGATCGATTGCCCCAAGGCGGCTGTTGAAAAGCAAATATTCTCTGATACCGAGCTTCCCCATACGCAATGCGGAGATGTGATTATGGATGAAGGCTCCGACAAGTCAAGGCAACCTACATCCTTGGGAATGTCAGAAGTCCTATCACCTAAAATGAAATCTCTCATAACCGGACACTTTCAAGGTAATTCAAATCCTTGACTCCGAGCTTGGAGAAGCAATTCCGTTGACACTTCCAGCTTCAAAGCCGCCAACGAAATATGAGACAAGTCCTCCAGAAGAGCCGCAACACTTAAAGGCTGCCGCCGGATCATCACGAGATATTGAGCTGCCAAAAACGCAGCCATTCTCGACTACTTTGCCACAAGAAGATGTTTCTCAACATTTACACCTATCTCTACAATCTAAGACATCTAATTTTGAAACTTCCAACAGTTTCGGTAAAGGTCATGTTCCAGGAACTCTTGTTAGTAAGGTCGCGGGACAAGGTAATGGTACAAAGATGTTGGCTTCTACTGGACTCCTGGCTATTTACTCGCCAGATCAGAGCATCACATCCGATCCATCATTACTCACATATCAGAATCCTCAAATTCTCTCTGGTCAGCAAGCTCTGCCCGCATTTCGAGATAACTCATCGATCCAGGTCCATGAGCTCGGTGCAGAAGCACAATCGCATGAGCAGCAACTCAAAAATACCAAGATTGATAGAGTCTTTACCCTTCTAGAAAGCTCTCAATCATTCATCAGTACCTCTTCCGATATAAAGACGCCACGGAACATAGTATCATGTAAGGAACGAAAACGCATCGCCGTCTCATATAACCGCCCACCCAAAATTACGAAAGCAATGACAGACTGGGTCACAAGCACAAACTGGCTCCTTGATCCATTTCGAGAAGAGGACGACTGCTGGTTCCATCCATCCCCACCATCTGCTCGTCTAAGCGTCACAGGAGTTCTTCGACCTGTAGGCAAACTGCAAAGACGCTTTGCCTGGAAAGATTGCGGCGGTAAACACTCAATTGCTCTCAACTACGGGATCGCCGTGAAGCTCATCAATTTTCAGATGACAAAACAACAACAGGATGGATTCATCAACAAGCAATGGCATTTGAGCCATCTGTGCGGAAACTGGACATGTCTGAACCCTGTTCATACTACAGTGGAGCCCGGACCAGTCAATATCAACCGTAATAGTTGCTTCTCTCATCGTTCGGGATGTCTACACAGTCCGAAGTGCCTGAAGAACAAGAAAGTTGCTTTAGGTGCAGATGGGAAACTAATTGACCACTCGAACAATGCAGTCAAGGAGATTGTAGGTGTTAGTCATTTCGACGATTTTTCAAGCCCGCTTCTCCTTGATGAGGATAATCTCGTTGTGGATGATTTCGAGAGTTCAGACTTGGGCTCGTAAGATTATATTGCCGTTACTGATGTTTCAGCAGTCACTCCCAGTGGAGTTGATGTTGAAGCTCCAAATCGAGAGAGCACAGAGGAGAGACATCTTTTACTTGTTTGACCAGACTTTCAGAATCTGGACTGCGCGTTTTCCACAATTTAACTCCATAATTTAAGCGTCATCTTGATGCCTGCTTTACAAAGAGGTTGGAAATTCTCAGCATAGTGGATGAGAAGTAGCTCTGATCTCATTACATGAAGGATATAAGCCGGTATCAATACCTACCACATAAGGCCAGTTGTTTCAGTATTCATTTCTGCTATATTTCGCGAGTTTCTGGAACCTACACGGAATTTCATTAAGATCTGGCAATAGACTCCTCGTTGACCTGTGTGGTAGTTTTCATCTCTCACTCTTAATAGTTTCGCTGTGCTACTGTACCAAATCGTTACATCTTTGAGAGTAGATGAGTCTGTTTCCGATCAAGCGAGATCTCACAAGTTCACAACCAACTGCCATCAGAGTCGGGCGCTCACTCTCACTAGATGTAAGAGTGACTTTATGAAGCAGTAACCTTAATATCTTTAGCTTTCTGTCTCTCTTGGATCGTACTTAGCATTGGCAAGTATGAAAAATGATTAATTTGTCAAGACAATCTTTCATGGAAGTAGCAATCGACATGAGACTGGCTCGATTAGGCCGCCTCGTCGGATACAAAGTAAGTCAGCTTCAATTGCGCAAACTATGTCAAACATTTTCAATGTCATGAGGTCCTTGAGAGGTATATAAATCTGAAAGAATTCATCAAACCTATTGATTCGTTTCGTTGAAGATCACAGAATTGCTAAAATACCCTTTAGTGCAATGAGAATGAGCACACTGAAAATGGTTATATTCATGCTTGCAATATTCTCCGCCTTTGTACTTATGCGTAGCTATTGATGACAGCTTTGTTGCTAAGCACATATGGACAGATTCCATGCATTCATGTAAAGCGCTACAGGGGGCCGCATTCCTGGTGGTTGGGATTTTTGCCGACCTCTTGAGGAGGAATGCAGTACCGGCCAAGCCCACGACATCCATTATTATTAAATACTGCAAACATTTCATCCACCACAATTGCGTCCATCGAACCAAATTTATTGAGACGAACCGAATCTAATGAGAGCCGGACGCTGGTTCCGTCATCTTGGGCTTATGATACGGATTTGAAGCTGTTTCGGTTCGCGACCTTGCACCACGCGATTATACAATGGCAGGTAACTATGGAATTGTTTTCAGTTACTGCATTCCTTTCAACGCATTCACTCTGCACTCGAACCACTACAAAAGAAACTTCAAAGATCGGCTCGGCTCGTCTCGACAATACCCAAATGATTATCTTTGAAGTGGTTCACGCTTCTTTCTGTCACAACTGTGGGCTTCGCGTGAGCCTAGATATTTGTTTACTTCGATTTCTATGATATTTTGAGGATATATATGAAATTTGGAAAGTCCGTCATCATGTCTCAAAAGATGTCGCCACACGATCCGAGTAATCCTAATGATCCGCGTAACTGGTACGTCAGGTGTCTCCTATGTTTCTAAATACTTCTGAGCACCATCCGCTGACTTTCTATTCAGGAATGGCCGGCCGGGACCGATCTTCATGGCAGTCAATCCCTTCGATGTTCACAAAAATCCAGTCCTTTACAGCTCTTTCACATTACTACCCATTCCAGCGCATCTGCAACCTCCCGCGCAAGCTTCATTCTCATCTCCTGCTGGAACACCAATACTGAATCAACAACAATCTCTGGTCGAGCCAAGTCCCTCCGAAGAACTCGAGCGTCGAATCGCCGAACTCATACCAGGACAACCGATTCCACCCAGCCTAAGGTCAGATATCGAGTTCGCTGGCCTAGATCAAAATGTTCGGAGGCAAAATCCAGACCAAGCAACTGCACCAACAAGTGTCCAGCTGCTCGCCGAACTGCGAAGACAGAAAGTCCTGACTAGATTCTACGAAAAGCATGTACAGCTTCTCCCGGAACTCGTCCGACATTTGGCGAATAACGGTATGGCATTTGATGCTTTCGCTAGCCATATGGAATTGGATGCGCTAGCGAGTGAGATTGTGAATCTCATGGCTAGGACGAATGAAAATATTACTTCTGAGGATGTGCAAGAGGAGATCGAGTTGAGGATACGAGAGGGATCGAGCCCAGCTGAGATTGATCATAATATACACCAACTACAATCTCTGTTGAGTCAAATCTTACAGCAGATCACGCGCGAGGAAGAAGGAGATATGGAGATTCCACAAGTTCTCAATGATGAAATATTGTATCAGCAAGTTCAGACTTACCTCACTGGTTCTGGGATCATGTCAACACATATGGATGCTCGTAACGATCTCGAGAAACGTATCAAAAAGCTTCGCGCTGAGAGAGCACGACAACTGGGATCCAATCCAGCTAGCAGGGCTCTGAGTCGAGTACCGTCACTCATACCAGATGATACACCAGCGGAAACACCTCAGCCTGAGAATTCTTCTGGCTTCATCAGAGAAGATATCCTCAAATTCAATATGCAAGCAAGATCCCGCGCCGGTTTACCGGCGGGATTCGCATATGACCCAGCATGGCGAGATAAAGGAAAAGGGACTGAAGACACCAATAAAATTGCCCTTAAGTTTTACGTCAACGACGGCCCTCAAGGTCCGAACGAGACAGGACCAGATTACAAGAAGCGTATGAAACGGGCAGTTAAAAACATGGGAATAGAACGGCGATTGGTACCTAGTCTTTCCGAGGAAGAGGTCTTGAGTTTTGGAAACGATAAAGCCGGATTGGCTAAAGCTCGGCAAATAAGCAGACTTGAGTATACTAAAGACAGCAACAGACATAGCGGTATGCTTCAGGATAAAGGCAAAGAAGCATCGGAATACAGGGCACGATGGGCAGCTGAGAAAAGAGTACGGCAGGCTAAAAATGCTGTGCGTCGTCGAGAAGCGCAGGAGGAGTTGAGAGCTGAAATGGCAAGCAGGCCAGAGTCTTGGGGTATGCGATTACCGACGCCACCACCTCCGGATGATAGTGGAGATGAACTTTACGACTTTACAGTACTTTCAGGGCCGAGAAATGTTGAGGGTCGTGAAATCAAGTTAGCAAAAGGAAGACAAAAAAAGGCTAGGTACAGACAGAGGGTCGATCCTAGTAAGGCTGGTGCTCAAGGTACTGTTGACAGCAGAGATTCAGAGGCGATTTCAGCACCGCCCCAAAACACAATACAGTGTGCCACTTGTCACTCTGCAGGAGCCTACTGCAATATAGCAAACACTGGGCGACCTTGCACTAGATGTCTTAGTAACGGGATCCAATGTCTTGACCGAGATCAAGAGATCACGTATACTTTTCTCAACAGGCAAACAGCTCCACGCGCAAATACGGGCAGAGACGATGGGCCAGCCAACAAAGGTCGAGGAGCAAACCCAAATTTCAAAAACTCATATAGCACCAGTGCAGTATACCGAGAATCCCGTGGCAGAACACAATTAGTAACTAAAAAAGGGAAGATGTCAAAACGTGCAAGAGATGTAAGGTCAAGAAGTCCAACGGGTATATTCGAAACAGATTCGGACTTCGGAAACACGGACATTGTACCGTGTGATAATTGTATCGTGAATGGACGATCGTGCGATGAAGATGGACCACCATGCAAGTCTTGTGTCCTCAACGGTGTCGAGGCCACTTGTGATGCTGGGGCTTTGCATGGTCAACAATATCAAGCACAGCCTTCCATGATGACTTATGATCCAGCGCAGCTAGGTACTGTTCCTGATACAGGAGCTCCAGCTCTTGATCCTTGGGGTCGTGTCAATGCTTTGCTCGAGGAGGGGATTCCACTCACATCTGGTGCTGGACTGAATCCATTTCAAGAGATTCCATATGCCACCCAAGCTGGGATGGCTTGGAATGACACGGATTTCCACTTAGGATTCACAAGCCACACTGCAATGGCGAACCCCTCAGCGGAAAAAATGTCTCAAAGTATGAACTGGATGACGAATGAGCCAGCTGCCCTGCCAGGAGAGACCCAGTACAATTCATTTGGACAAGAACTTGATATGCATGGGCAGATTGTACCAGGCGGTAGAATGCGAAGGGATGTGATCGTACCTGACCCCGATTTACCGTCGGGAAACATCGGGAACCGTAATTTCAACAGGATTTTATTCAACATAAACACCGAGAACGGCCAAGTAGAAGTCAACAATTCCTTCGATCCTGGCGCAGATCAAGCTATGGATCTCTTTACCAACATCTACAACATGGACGACACAGCTATGGGTGGTACACTTAACGAAACACTAAATCCACAACTCCCCAACGATGCTCTATCATTCGGCCAAGACCCAGCCCGACAGCCAGAATACAATATTCCTCAAGATGCTGTCCTGTCAGACATCGACCCACTCCCCACCCTACAAGCAATCCCAGCCCAGAACAGTGAGCCATGCCACGAAGATCCCGAGTCCTTCATCAACTGGACTGGCGCAACATGCCACAACGTCCCCACTAAACTATGCGACCACACCTCCCACGCTAACACATTCAGCACATGCATATCCTGCCACACCGCTCAAAACCAGGCCTTCTCTGCCACCCAAGAAGCCGTAATCGCATCCACAAAACGGTACATGTGCGCTCCCTGCTCTTCCACCGCGCGCTTTCTCGCACAGGAAAACTTGCCTTTTAATAAAGACAAGGATCGGAATGAAAGAGTCATGTTGGGCATGTGTATGTGTACGATGCAAATGCGGAAGAGCTGGTTGTGTCACGTGCATCGCGAGCAAGCGATTACAAGGGTGAAGACTAGGACGGCGGTGATGGAGGATATTTATATTAGGATAAGTGGTGTGGGAGGTGTCAAGTGTCCGTTTTGCTTGGAGAGGGAGATGGATAGTAATTCTGGGGGCTGGGGGTGTAAAGCTTGTTACAAATATGTGGTTTGTGGATAGACGGAATGGTATAGAAACAGGAGATATTTGTAGAAACTCATGGCTAGACAAAGGCCTAATGGTGTATGATGTAAGGCCATCCCTAAATAAAGTTAGTGAGGACCATTGTCAGTGGTATTTGGGAATTCTCTACTGCTTACAGCTCGTTTGATAACTGAATTTTGACAATTTGGGAAGTGCATTTCGCAATCCCTTATACCAATTAGGTATTGAGCAGATAATTTGTCAGACTGGAAACCGAATTCGGTGTTCGCCACTATTTAAGCACACAAAATACCTTTGGAGATACATGAGAATCAAACATCATAAATCGTCGTATCTGAAAGCCACATCTTCTATCACCAAATATTTACCTTAACTGAGTATCGTTTGAAGAGGTCATCTGATCGTCACATGGGTCCGCTCCCGGCTGATCATAGTTCGGGGCGAAAGCCGAGGAAGCTCTCTCGAGCTTGTGAAATTGTATTTTAATGGTCAAAACTACTTTATCAAATACGTGCAGTTCAAGAACTGGCATTCAAATAGTTCTGGCGAATTCGGGCTATCGAGACTGTAGTTTTGCAATGTGAGAAATATCCAGCAACTAGGTTTTACCAAACGAGCACTTGGCGGGCTGCATTGCGAAGAACAATTGAGGGGCAAAGCGCCTTTCGATAGCCGGATGAACTTACATCATGAATTAGTAGCAGAGATAAATGCACGCAACCTCCCAATGCATGGTGGAGAATTGAAGTGTAAATGTAATAATCGCCTTCGTTGTTGACATTCACTAAGAGTCTCCAGGGGCTGGCTTCGCTTATATTGTTTGCCAAGCCTATCAAATGTATCACTCTTTTTCCTTGTCGCTTTTATCATATCCACAATTTCAAATCGTCGATTCGCTCCTGCAATCATGGATGGAGGTTGCTTCCCGGAGTCCTTTTTTTGTTCGATGTCATAGATCGTCTAGATCATGGTCTAAATTGTTAAGTCTGGTAGCGAATGGCATATGATGTATGTTGGTAGATCTCAGCGTCGACATACTGCCGAACAAAGTACCAAGGTACATAAAGACGCATTCTCCTAGTTTACAGTTCACTCTCATACAGCCGACCAAGCAAACTCTTCTCGAAAATCTGATGTTTTGTTAGTACAAACTTCGAGGAAAACTATTTCAGCTCTTGAGCAATATCATCAAATGTCTGCCTCGCCTCTTTCTGCCATCCATCTTTATGGCGTTGCTCCGCACCAATTACAGACGATACAAGTCAATTCAACTTCTTTCTTAAAGTTTCTTTGCTAACCATAGTAACCAGACGATAGATAAAAAAAAGTTGAAGCTAATACAGTAACCGGACTTTGAGAATCGTAGTCTGGTATTGAATGGCACATGACGAATTTTAGTGAATTGTAGTGTAGAAATACTACCGAGCACAATACTACATGATCGGTAATTTCCCCCAGTACCACAGGCATTTCTTCTTTCCAGCCACAAAAATAACGACGCGCTCGATACTTATCATCTTCTCGATTTTCCCTTTTTCAATATCGACACAAACTCAAAGTTCGCCAAGTAATATCTCAGAATGTCTCCATCACCTATCAGAAAGGTGTTCAATCTTCTGAAAGACATGGTTGGAGGATTTGGAAACGAAGTCATAAGTACCGAAATGCCACCACCGCCATCCTACGAATCCATCGACCATGACCCCAGTAGTTACAAATTAATACCCCAATCTCGATTTCCACTACGATTATACAATCCCTCACAACCACCCAGGATCGTAGCTACCGACGTGCCACAATGGAATTGGTCTACGACAGAATGTAAGGAGTGGTTGGTAGCGGTTCTGATGGATTTGATGGATTGGGATGCCTTGGCTGCTGCGAGACAAGCCGACCATTTACACGGACATGGGCCGAACCTCTACTTGAGGACATCGGAATCCTGGATTGCTTTGCTCGGAGTAGATAATGGGAAAGGCATATATGCGATGCTTGTAGGATGTCGTCGTCGGAAAGGCGCTGTTCCTCAGGGTGTTCGGATCTGGCATGGTGTAGGTCAATGAGCAACATTTGCACGGGGGTTATTCCGCGGAGTGCTCCATGACGAGAGCTGGACAAGATAGACACAGGAGTCAATTGGTGAAAGGAGCACGAAGTTCCAAGTCGCTCAGGTTTTCATCTGGGGCGGTACGTGCCATGTTTGCACGCCTAGGTCAGAAACACAGCGCTTACGACAGTTATTTGTAAGTACGCACAGGGGGTTCAACAGATTGAAAACGGCGTCTCTGAGACGTGATGATCGGGTTGAAAGGATTCAATTCTGAGGATGAAGCTAGGGAGAGGCGAGGGTGAGGCCTCTATCGGCTCGTGGCAGTAATATTGGACTGCCCACTATGTCAGCCGAAGCATATCAGCTGCGTCTTTTCGAGGCAAGATATCTAGGCAAGACATCCATATAACCCCGTAACGGACGTGAGGGATTTCTTTCTCCATTTTTATTTGTTGATTTGTGACTTTCATTATCCTCACTTCTCTACTTCTGCTTCTCCGTCAAAATCAGAGCAAGGGTACTCAGATCAAAAGACAGTCACAGACCCTAGTAGCAAAATCCCACACAAAAAGCCAATCCATCAATCATATCAAGCTCACGCACCCTGCATCTGCATTAAATCATCACGAGCCACGGAATTGGTGAAAAGAATGCCCAGGGGCTTGTGGTCCCTCATGATGTAATCTGATAGCATGATGGTTTTCTCTCGTCTGAAATATCTCGACGACCTGACTAGGAGCAAGCTGGCAGACACAGCAGAAAAAAAGCGAGGAGAGATTTGGACCAACATTTTGTACCCTCGATTATGCCTGAGATAACAAAACGTTTGGATGACTGCTAAAAACAGTCTATCAAGAGTTAAATGGTTCTATACGATACCGAAAAATATGAGATGGTATAATTCGAAAGACATTTTGCTTCGCCACAAACGAACTAGAAAAGCAGTGCGAGCGGCTTCATCAAAAGAATCATGAACAAATATCATATACTGAAGAAACATAAGTGGAGATTGTTGATTGGCATTGTATTCTCACGATAAGCTATTTCTAATTTTTGCAGAGTTGATCTCACCACCAACACCGCTCCGGTTCGAGATAGCCAAGCAAGTCAAGCCAATCCCGTTATCAAGCATCTTCATTTTCAAAGCACCATCCAGCTATTTTGAATAAGCTATGTGCTGATCGATTCTGGCAATAAGCCAACCTTATTTCGTGTCCTTAGCATCATACAGTATCCTTAGTTTATCCCAGACAGTGCATTCTCCTTTCCAGCACCCGCGAGCCATTCACTTCCTAATATCCACCATCATCGAGTATTCTGTTGTCAAACCAGCCAAGCTTTTCAAGCAAAAGGGAGAGCCATCCAAACAGTCTGTGTAGAGAGATACACAAAGCTTTTAGTTCTTTCCGTGCTTACCACTGTTGAATCGTTCGAACGGACTGATCTTCACACCACCGCCTCGAGAGCTGGCAGCAATAGATGAAGCTCGAGAAGAATTGGCAACAGAGACAGAAGCACGACTACCTCTTGGACCACCTGGTGGACCCCAATCCTCACCAAAAGAGCTATCGTTTCCAGTCGGACTGGCATCGATAAGATGAGCGTCGGGAGTGACAAACTTGCTTAGTCGGGAGCGGGACGAGTTGCTAGCTTCAGCATACGCAAGTAAAGTACCGAACGTGGCATCCAGAAGGGGGATTGTGGCTTCTGACGTAGAGATGTTCCTGGCCTGCTCAGGTGTTATGAACGCTGGTATGACGGGATGATTGATAGGCTTAGGGGGAGCAATGTTGCCAAATTTGTCAGTCTGCTTATTGCGCATTTCCAACTCCTCAATATGGTCCTGGCCCTTCATAGTGGCATATCGTCGCTGACCTTGATAAAACCAGTCCTGTTGTCCCTTAAGCCTGGCTGCGTTTCTCTCCTCTTCAGTGGGTACACGTTCTCCAATGAGCTTCGCATTCTCTGATGAGATGGGGTTCCATTTGTAGTTGAAGTCGGGAGGGAGACCGTTAGGATAGTATTTCATCATGGCATCCTGTGCTGACAGAGTGTCTTGGATCTTGGTGGAAGGGTAGCTACGGTTCTCGATCAGAGGCGGAGGAGCTCCTCCCATCGCGCCGGCCTTGTGATAGTGAGAATTTGTGGGTACAGGTGGGGCGATGGATATTCCTGCCTTCGGTTTTGTTCCATCAGCAGAGTTCTCCATCTGTTGAACCTGTTGTGAGTTCGATTGAGGTGCTCCAATTGAACCTAAGCCGGCTGGAAATTGGCTCCGACGAGGAGGACCAGCAGTCAATGGTTGGGGATATCCTGGTGGGCGTGGTTGGATGAAAGCTTGCTGCAAAGCTGAGTTACTGAACGAAGCCAAAAGAGGATTTGTTGCGAGACCAGGTGGTGGGAACTGATAGCTTCGATTGAGTTCACCTCCACGTCCAGGACCAATGTTTACAATAAGCTTCTCGATAGATGCTTCTTCCGTGCTACTATACATAGCAGAATTTTGGTCTTGAACAGCGACGTCGTAAGGCGTAAGGCTAGCAGAACCATTGGCGGGCTTTCCTTTGACCGACAACTCTGCCAGACGATTGCGACAAGCTTCTTGCATAGGATTTTCGAATTTAGATAACCGTTGTAGAGTCTGCATCTTATCCATGCCCTGGAGAGATCCATGGTAGCTATGGGAACGGCGTCTGGCATCTTCATCGAGCATGTCTAGCATTATAGGATTGTCGTCAGTAAAGACTCAAAGCAGAGTAAATTTGAGTCGACCAATGACTCCTTGGGAAAGACTTACCTCTGACCGAATGTACATTACGGTTCTCGTCAACAGTGGGCATGACCTTGAATACGGGCTTATTTCCGTCATCGTAGCTGGTACTTCCGTAGCAATAAGATTCTTGGATGTTGAGTTGTTGCGCAAGTGACAGTTCTTCACGCTCAGTCAGCTCTTGGGGACCTAGGCTATCATACTCCGAGGAGCGCTCCGGCATGTGACCTGACATCGATCTAGACATGGCAGAGCCCGAAGACTGGCTCTCAGCTGAAGATGGCATGGTACTGTTGCTTGGATTCCGACCAAGTTGCTGGGCGTACTGCATGGAGTTTGACATATTCAAGGGAGGAGGTGGTCCGCGTTGCTGATTGTAGAAGCTACTATCGAACTGTTGCAACTGCATCATGGAGAGTGGGACTGGACGTCTGTTGGCACCTTCACGTTGGATACGATTTGGAGCGCTAAATTGAGGTATGTTGGAGGGGTCGACCAGAGATCCAACTGTAGTATATGCAACGGGCTTGAGTTCCAAGGGCATAAGCTCCGGAGAAGCAGTTGGGGAGGGACCCTTTGGCATCTCGGGGTCCCAATCGGCGGAATCAAAGACATCATCGAGCACAACATCTCTTCCGTTGTTAACCATTATGCTAGCGCTCAACTGAGCCAAGACTGCTTCGGTGCGGTCTTTGGTTGATTGAGTATCTGATCGATCGATATCGTCAAAAGTGGCCCAATCGGTTTCTGATAAAGAGTTATGAGACTCGAAGGAGGCTGGGAATCCACCCTGAGCAACACGCGGAGTTGGGTCGTTATCAATGTACTCAGAGTCAGCAAAGGACAGCGAGGGGGCGATTCCAGCTTGCGTGGGAGTTGAGTGCAACCCAGCTGAATAAGTTTGATCAGAGTAGGTATTTGACAATCGGAAGGAGCCGCTGACTACAGGATGCTGAACTTCGAAAGAGTCGGCAGCAAAGCCCTCAAATTCACTTTCTGAATCAGGACGATTTTCCGAACCAGTATTTGCCTCAGAGATCTCGCTCTTTTTCTTGATGTTCAATGCCGCAGTATGTTCTTGTGACAATGGATGTGTGTTTGCGCAATCCGAGGTGGTGATGGAAAGTGGCTCGAAGGATGTGGGAGGAGGAGATCTCGAAAGGTCGGAAGTCAACATAAGATTCGGGGTGCTAGCGCGGGTAGGTGCGCTTGACGCGGGGTTGCTAGAAGCCTCGTCTTCAGCCTCGTTATCAGCGGGCACCGAACCTGAGAGATCGAGACGATGCCATTTTGATCCCTTCTTTTTCTTCTTGAGGACGATTTTGCCTGGACCGAAAGTCTCTGCTATTGGAGAATCTGCCATTTTGTTATCGTGCCTGTCAGATCCCAGGCGTGTGCGAGGGTTGATAGATTGGTGTTGGCGAGTTGACATTGTTGCTTCGGCGAATGTGCGAGGGCGAGGAGTCGATTGTGTATGAGAGGAAAACGCGTCAAGTTTGCTCGAGATTGCAAGCCCGAGATCGATCTCCTCTTGCAGGGAAGATCTGCGGACGAAGGTATCGGGTTCGGCGCTGCTGTCTAACAGGTTGTCTTCGGCGGGCAGAGCGATGATGTTGATATGCGAGTGAGCGGCTTTCCTGCGAGATATGCGAATGTAGGGATTTATGTATCTTGCACGAGCTACAATAGAGGATAAAAGTTTAATAAAGAGAGTTTGCTCGAAGGAAAACAAAGAGGAGGAAGGCGCGTTCAAGCAGAGGATAGTGCAAACTCACCAGCAAGCAGCCTCACAGGCTGCCTTCCCCCGTCCATTAAAACAGCCACGAGGTGAAAAACAACGCCCAATCTCGAATTTGTCCTTACAAGCTCTATAGTACATGATATGCCGAGCTGATCTCGAAATAACAGGCCTTGAAGTGATGGGTTGGCAACGTGACAATAGGACTTGAACACACTCGAAGCGTTGTGACTCGAAGTGTTATGATAGAGCTCAAACAGTGATATCCATAACATGCCAGCTAGCAGCGTGTGTAAGCATGAGCGCGTACGTTTAGTTGGATCTGACCATTGCTTGAGGTATCACATTGTGTTTGTAAACAGTAGTATTGGCGAGACCTAGGCTCGAAGAAGGCTAGTACAACTTTATGATTTTGAGTAATCACATGCAACCTTTCACCTTATGGACAATCAACATCAAGTATTTGCGAGATACTTGTTTGGATCTCGACAATCCATTTAGTGTATATTTACTTAACGCTGTGTGCAGTGCATATCAAGACTACCTGCTCATATGGAAAGGATTGTACGTTTCAAGTACAGAGCAAATCGGGTTGAACTCATTTGAGGATACATGTTGTAGATTGATTCACAGCCAGGTAAACTGGAATTCTGTAGCCAACGTCGTTTCAAAGATTGGAAAGGCACAACAACTATAAGGATGCCTTCTCGTCACGTTTGGCGAAATAATTCAAGTCGATTTCTGTTCACTGCGGGTAGACGGGAAATGCGATAAGCATATTCATAGAATGAAATGACCATACGTGCATACTCCCATAGCATGAGCCCTATGTAACAATATGAGGTGTTCCCTAGAGTGCATCACCGAGAGGCAAAACCTGTCGGAGACTTGCCTTTCTACACCGACGTAGAGTTTATCAGAGCTTGTTTCAGTCAAAATAGCACACTGAGATATCGTGCTTATTCCAAAAGTATTGCTTAATCTTTCCAAAGAATGTCATCAAGAAGAACACAGCGCGAAACATTGCTAAACTCGACAACGAACAAAGAGATCGACAATATGGCAGAGAGCAATTAAATCAATTAAGCCAGATCAAAAATAAATCGCAACGTAAACGGCAGATCATAAGGTAGATCCCAAAGAGAGAATGCAGAGTCCTGCTTATTCATAACGTACTTCCTTGCGATCACGTAAACAGATCTTCCCGGCTTCCACTGGGTCAGCCGTGAGTTGCACCATCTAAATAAAGTACATGAAGCATCATCGAACTCATTTCTCCAAGCGGATACATCACTTGAGAAGTCCCGATATAACTTCAGGCTTTGGCATCTGATGGAGAAAGGGTTTCATCGAGAGATGTCGTCAATACAAGCGCGGGATGAATTGTTCTATCCGAGCACTTGCCGGGGATATCTCAGCACACCTCGGGCATTTCTTGAAACCTCTCCCCTCGTCCTCCTCTACAGAACATTGCAACGCCGGGGAACATCAGGATCGATGCCAATCAACCAATCAATCAATCTACGAAGGCAATCACACCTCAACCTCGGATCTGCTGCCGATGATTCTCTGGCTGTTACATGTATTTGGAAAGAGGTATTGCTCACTGTCTTTTGCTTAACTCGGAATTTATCGCGGGGGGTTTTTTTTTCAAGTTCTTTGATTCGAAGAAGATTGATTGCTCTGTAGTCTGTCTATCTTCTAGTTTCCCCGGATACTTTCCTTTCCCCTCTTAATCGGCTTGCCAGATCAGCTTTCTACCAGCATCAAGGTCATAGGGGAAGCCCATCGCGGATGTCCCGCTTCCCGATTTATGCACATACCAGCTGGGGAACCAAAAAACTAGATCTGAAGGCTCGCCAAAGTGTAAGCATATTTTGACCGGCAGTCAGTTTGGGATTCAATATACTTTTACTTATCTCAATTGTTAATTCCGATGACACCTTTCCGGGGAATCATACCCGAAGGCCTCGATCGTCAACTCAAGCTCCAAAGACAAGACTTGTCACCTGAAGTCAGATCCCAGACAATCCAGTATCTGAGTAGCGGCAGCTCAATCCTATCTTGTGTACGTTTTGCTACATGACGCACGAGCATGTCGAAAATAGCAACCTAACTACCATCCAGCTGTCAAAAATTGGCTTCCGCCAGATCTACTGGGATATTTTTCGTGATACGCACAGTCGGTGTACTCAACAACAGCGCAGAATTTGTTCTATAATGTCTGTTCTATCGCCAGTCCGCGAAACGGGGACACGGCTTTCACGAAAACCTGGCGTTTCACGAGTCATATTTCCAGACTGCGGTCGTGAGTGAACCCACCCAGTATGGCTGATGAGCTGCGCCCAGAATGTTGTTTCAAACGCCAAGACCCCTCGGTAGTGTGTCAACCCCGCGGCTCTGACAATGCCCAAACACCCAAACACCCAAACACCCAAACACAGACTGGCTCAACATCCCATGAACGGACGATTGTCGTCCCTGGGATTCCAACAGTTGGGATTCGAGATGTATCGTGGTGGATATTGTGATTGGTTGTCGGGTGGGCGGGACGCCATGACGATGTATGTTTGACAAGAAGGTGGTTGATTCTTTCGTCTCGCTACTGCACGCTACGGCTAAGTATCTGCGTCAGAAGAAGCTTTATCAGACCTCCTCTGATCATCCCAGTAGCTCAGATGTTTGAAGACGGGTTGCCGGTTCTGGATCTTGGAGTTCATCTAGGTACATGTACTTTCCTATTTCCTCCAGTTACATCGTGCCCGTTCTTCTGCTTTTCGTAAGACCTTGAAGGCCTAGATCCCGGTCGATCCAAGGATTGACGTCTATTATCTTTAATCACTTTTTAAAATGGGAGTTCTCGGTGTGTTTGGAAGAGAGGGGAGACGGTGGTTGTGGGAACGACAGGAGACGGATGGGACCGGGGGAGGCGATGAGGACGACGAGAGAGGCGGTGGTCCTCGGTCTGATGGTGGAGGGCCAGGTAGTGGTGAGGGGCCAGGTGGTAAAGGACCAGGTGGTAAAGGACCGGGTGGTAAAGGGCCAGGTGGTCCAGGTGGTGGTCCAGGAAATCCAGCTGCGACAGGTACTCCCTCTGGACCTGGTGGTCCAGGTATGGGTGGAGGACCGAAAGGACCAGGAGGATCTCCAAATCGTCCTGGTGGCCCAGGTCCTCCAGGTCAGCGTCTTGCGACATCAACCAGTACGACTTCTACCACAACCCAGGAAACGACGACCTCGACAAGTTCGACAAGTACGTCTACTACCTCAATAGAACCGTCCACAACCACCAGCACAACACCTCCACCTCCACCGCCGACAACATCTACCACGAGTACATCTTCAAGTATCGTAACGTCTAGTACCCAGCTACCTCCTTCTTTCACAGCGATTCCAGTATGACCAAATAATGCCCAATTTTCGAAGACTAGGACTAATTACAACAGGTTGTTATCGCTCCCCCAACTGCTGCTCCAATAATCTCACTTCCATCTCCATCTAGCACAACATTATCAACAATATCATTAGCAGCGACTATTATACCTTTCCCTACTATTTCTCAACCACAAACGACTGAGAGCCCGACACCCGCGCCAGTCGTCTTCACCTCTCCACCAGCATCAAGTGCAACTCAATCTTCCTCGAAAGGTCCTGTTCAAAGTAATGGCAATGCGTTCTTGCCAAATATTGCTCGAACATCTACCTCTAGACCTACAGGTGTCTCGTCTGCTTCAAGCTCACCCTCTGCCGTGTTTGCGGGGAATGGGATCTCCTCAAGCAAATCAACGAGACCAACCGTGATCGGGATAGGTGTTTCTATCGGAGGTAGATTATTCGCCCCTTAATGCTGGAATATCTCTGACACACGAGCACAGTTGTTTCACTTATTCTCTCTGGTCTTCTGTTTTTCGTCTTGCGACGCCGCAGGAAACAGAAAGCCAACTCAATGATGGGCCGTTCAGCAGCGACCAATCACTCATTCTGGGACCGACTATCTGGACCACTATCCAGAGCAGTGCCCGCCCAACCACCGAAGATTCCGGTTCAAGATTTCAACACCTATACACCAGCCTCTGTCCCACCAGTACAAAGACGATTCGACACCTCATCCGGCGAGTCATCGAACGTAGAATTGTCCCAATCCGCGCTCTTCATCCCGCAATTGACACGAAATGAATTTACGATAAGCCCACCAATCTACACCGATCAGTCCTATCAACAACAAGGACAGCAATCAACCCTGCGTATAGCCCCCGAGCTTAACCCACAATCCTACGGTACAACAACAGCCATCCGAAATGGTCCTCTCTCCCTTTCCTGGTTCCTCGGCAAGCCATCCAAGATCCCTCAACCAGTACATGGGAACACCACCTTCCGTCAACCCACCGGCTATGGTACCGAGAAAAACGACGCATCTCGCAACATTGCCCATGTCGAAGCCGAGGTCCTAGAACAAGAGAAGCGCTGGAAAGATAGCCGCGAGCTAGCCGACCGGACCAGCGCCAACACGAATACCCATACCTCCGCCTCCAGCTTTCCACAAACGGGAAATCGCCAAACAGCACAAAGCGATGGCTGGGAAAGCGGGATCGGCGATGCGATGAGCGCGCGTTTCTTGAGTGGCTTTGGGAGTGACACGACGGGTCATGAATCAATAGCTATCGAGAACGCGAGGACGGAGTTCGTGCAAAGTGTTACAAGGGAGGAGATGAGGTCTATGGAGCAACAGAAGGCAAGAATCGCTAGAACGAGGAGGGAGAAATGGGAGAGTAGCCCTGATAGCTTGAACAACTTACCGAGGTGGAGGGATCCTATGTTGAGTATCTTTGAGGAGGTCAAAGAAAACAGTGAGATGGAGCAGACGACTAATGTGAGGAGATAACTAATCCAAGGAGACTTACATTTGCGACTGAAATGTAGTGGGGAGTTTGAGGAGTTTGTAGTGAGGTGTATGTAAATAGTCTTTAATTTCGATACGAACTTCATTCCTCTTCATCTCCATCTCCACCTGACAGCCAGTCAAATATTTACTTAGGTCCAAAAGTATCTCGATGTAATCTTCCCTCTAGCCACAGAGACCGTCTTCTGTTTCGTATTTAGCACCTCCCGTGTTTAACTTAATCATGTATTCACTTCCTCACAAGACCACAACACCACCACCTTATCGCCCGCACACCCTGTCACGCATCATCCAAGACCAGTCAACAAAACAGATTGATTATTACACCAAGAAACCTACCATTGGAGCAAATCACAGCCCCCTTCGCCAAGTCTCATCCCGCCTCAACCCCGCAGGACCCTTCACAGCACAGCGCAGCGCACGTAAGCGACACACATGGAACCCTTGCATAACGACGTCAGTTCGGTAGCTTGATGTCATAAACTCCATCCGTATGATGGGGATCGAGCAGACTGGTTCTGGAACTAGAATCGGAGATGCGGGTGTGGCTTGTGTACTGCTTATGCGGATGTGCTGTGAGAGATGAGGAAAATGGGCGATCCATGTGGATGGGACATGTGTTGTGGATCTTCTTGTGTTATGTGATTGAGGGGAACGGGATGGGATTGAGGGCGGGATTTTATCATAAGTAAAGTTCTTTCCCTGGTTTAGAGGGCAGGGTGGGTATTCTCCGAAATGCTTGTATGCGAAATACAGTTGCACGAAATTTAGCAAGAAAGCTGGGGAATAGAGTTTATCGAATTTGTTTTTCTTCGGATATTTACCTGTCACAGTTTAGTTCATTAGTTAGCTGCGATCGACACCTACCTACTATCAACGGCTTCATAGCAGTATCTTCGTACTCTATCTAGCAAGATTGGTCCTCCAAGGTACGTCGCTCTCCATTTCTTCTTTACATCAAAGTATACAATTATCGCCGCTCGGCTAACAAACATAACAACTCAAGTCCCCGGACTTTTCTCCACACCCATTCCTACCAAGCTCATTCAAATCACCAATCCACCTTCTCCCACATCCCCAACCATGTCCTCCCAAACCGAACAACCCCTCTCCCCCAACAATATCGGCTTCAACGACGCTCCCACTCTCCTCGCAGCCGAAAGCTCACTTAGTGCAAGCAAAAGTAAAAGCGAAAGCGAAAAGGTAGCCGAAGTCAATATCGGGAGTGAGCGGAGGAAGAGTGTGGTGAGAGAAGTGGAAGTGGAGGTGAGTCCTGATGAGGATGTTGGGGGCGAGGGCCAGAAGGCTATGAGGGAGGGGAGAGAGGTTATTTGAGGGTTGGGAGGGGACGTTGGGAGTTGAAGGGAGGGAGGGGAATGATGGGTTTTAGTCGGGTGTTTGCTGTTTGGATGTGATGGCTGATGCTGGTGTTTGATATGTCGCATGTATCCTTTGCGACTTTTGAGAATCCGGGTTGTTGAACATTTCGTTTCAGGTTTTGCTGGCTGTCGGGATAATACTTGAGATGTGGAAAATTGTTGACTTCTTTCGTTGGTTCAAGTGAAGTCGCTGACCAGACTTTTCGATTGGATAAAACTGTGTTAAGAATGAAACGCGATTCGCTGAAGCGGGTTCCATTAAAGTTCACAGATGTAGAGTTGCTTGATGAGGTTACATAAAGCATGAAAGGAGAGCATTAGCCTCTTAGCTGAGCGGCGGACATTGACTCAGCAGCGGCGAAGCCGTCAACAACAGCTGGAGCGGCTCAATCTCCTCGCTTATCGTCAGCCACGACGGAATGAAAACACGTAGGACCTAGTCCTTCCACCGATCCATCTCGGACTTCAAATCGTATTAAGGTTACGCGAGCTTGCGCAGAGTCAGTACGCGCCGGATCTCCACGACCTTCAAGGGTAACGCTGTCAAAGAAAATAGGGATGGAACCGACGCAAAATAGAGTCCTAGAAGCTTCGGAATATAATCCTTTAAAGGAAAGCCCAGATATCTATTTCTCTCTTCCAAGTGGACATTGACCTTCTGCATTTATTTTATGCGTATCCTGGAGTCGTTCTTTTGATAGTTTTACGATGATCTTCAGGTGTTACTTTCACGTATTGGGAGTACTAGCCGAGCTTAGCGAGGCTCAAGGTTTTTATATCGAGCTCACGTGGTGAGTCAGATTTGATAACTGTGAAATTCTAGCTGCTGATCTGGGCTTATGTATTAATTCTGCCGCACATATGATCCTATTCGTTAATTACGGTAAAGTAACCAATTGTCTGAGTTGAGATTTTATGTGGCAAAAGGTCTCCTATTTGCCACCATACATATATGCTGTTATAAGCGCTTAAATCTTCGCCAAATTTGAATTGTTTCGTCCTTTCCCTTGTGCTTGTGTGTCTTTCTGGAGTTCTTCGAGAAGCCAGAAAGCTGAAGCTGGAAATTTGGCAAATGTGACATTTTCAGCAAATTACCACGCTGTAATACTTCGCGGGTCTAAAAGTACCTACGAGCTGCCTTTCTGTAAAGTTCAAGAGGTCCGGATCTAAGTGAGGGTTCGTGTAAAGGCAATTAATCTTGTGACTCACGAGCTCGGCGACTAAGACAAGTTTTTCTCCCCCACGGATGAACTTAGTTCATTTCGCCCCGTACGTACCGGTTTTTGTTGCGAGGGGAACACTTAAGCGAGTAAACAATCAAAATTGAGATTTTTGATTTGTGAATAAGACTATGCTACGCGATCAAGTTTATCGTGAGAGGCGTTAAACTTAACGCTTGTAATAATTTTATGTATTGTGTATAAAGTCGCCAGCCGCTATAACGTAACCAAAACGACAAAAAACCGCGAAATATAAATTACAATGCTACTGAAAACTATCGGTTCAAGAATTTAGAATGCCTAACAAATAGCAAAAAACAAGACAGAGGATACTACTCAGGCGGCTACCGTCACCATATTCTGAATAGCAAGTTCTAAGTCGTTGCTGTCCTGCAATATATTGCTACCTTTTAGAGCTGTCCTAGGAGGCCTGGTATTTGGCGTTGATCCAGTACCTGGTGTGGTGACCTCAGTTGATGGTTGCCTTGAAGGGCTACTGATAACGGCACTGTCTTTAGAAGAAATGTTTGAATATTGTTCGATGTCAGTACTCGCGGAATCCATTGTAGGCAATATTGTGTGTGGTGCTCTTGATTCTTCGGTACTGGTATTGGCTTGTAATACCGACGATTGATTGATAACAGGCTGATTCTGTCGAGCGCTTTCCCGAGCGATGTAGTTAGCTGCAATACTAGCGGCTAGTTGCTGCAATTTACGCTGTATGGTCGGATCCCGTAGATAATCCAAAGTTTTACTTTTCAGCTCCTGGATCTTTTTGTGTTCGTCCATTTTGATAAAACATACACCATTGTCAGCGCTAAATCGATGGTATAGGAGGCTTGTGGCACCATTGCGAGAGACCTGAGCCAGGGCTTCCATGACCTTGGCAGTTCGTTGTGCATTAACGGCCATCTTCTTCAACTTGCTCCCTAACGAAACAAGCATCCGTATAGGCGGTGGAATAAGTATGGCGAACTTGCTGCCCATTTTCTCTCTGTCCGGTGGAGGCTCGTCACCTGTACCGAGATTGATGATCCGGACTTTGGAGAAGTCTAGGCCCCCAGGGTGGCCAGGGAAACTTCCTATCTCTAATACCGCTGACCGTCTCCTTGTCTCTGCTACACTGATGGGTCTGGTATAGTGACTCCAAATCTCGAGCGAGGGATTGTTGAACTCCATGCCGCCGTCAGAGAAGTAACGATTGCCAATCTTCTGTACGGGAAAGAAGGTAGGTGCCGCGGATGTCGCTCGCGCTGCTTCACAGACAGAGCATTCAAATGTAGCCGGACAAGGTAGGCTGCAGATGCATACAGCGGCGGATAGGAAATCCGAGTACCTGGACTTGTTGATGTGTTCGCGGCAGATCACTGCACTGTGCAACCATTAGTACACATTCCCACTTCGTCTACTGATATTTCTCGTCTCTTACCAAGCAATTTTATCCTTCGCACCAGGTACCTGCATTTTTTCCCGCTCGTCAAGCCCCTTGGACTTGAGGAGTTCCCGCATTCGAGCTTCCATCCCCGAGGCCGAATATCTAGCAGGAGCAAACCCTCGAGTGAACCTGGCTCTGAGATGCTTTTTGCCAAATATACCCGAAGCCAGCTGTTCATACGTGGCGATGCAGTCGTCAACGGTCATTCCCAGTTTCCCCAACATGATTGCAATCAATCCGCCGGTGCTCGTACCGGCCACAAGATCGAATATGTCACGCGGCTGCAGTATTCTTTGAGCTCCTTCCCACATTTCATCAATCTCGCCATTTCTGTCGCTCGCTCCTTGTTTTTTTGTTTCGAGTGTTTGCACTGCCTCGTTAATGTAGTCCATCAGAGCTTTGAGAATCTCTAGCGATGACAGACCACGTATACCTCCGCCATCTGTTATGTGTTGCATCAGTATGGTTGTCTCGTCAAAGATCGGGGATCTTATTTCTTACCCAGCGTCAGCACATTGGTGCACGTTGCACTTGAGTCGTTGGTTTCGTTGTACATTCTTCTGCTGATTTAGTGGTGACGATGAAAGCTTAAGTGCTGGTACTTTGGACTCAATCCAAGCTGGCAGCTTTTGACTCGAGGCTTTCATGGTGGGTCGCTGTATATATCCATTTCAACGGCAGCTTCATGCAGCCTCGTCTCTTGCTACAAATCTGCGGGTGGAAAAAGCCACCACAAAAGAAGCGAAGAAGATTCGGTGTCTAAGTACGGAACAGTGCGGGAAAAGTGGCTTTTCACGGCGCCCGATCAATAACAATGCCGACAACTCTCATTCGCGGGCGAGTTACACAGCATACGATTGGGCGGCAATGCAAACCGCCCTCGTCGCATGCAGGCTATGTGGTAGAATTTGTATTCCCACCAGGTCAAGCTGACCCGATCTCTCAGTCAGCTTCTTTGTAGGTGGAGGCTGAAGAATTCCCTGACATTGCTACGCACAATCCTCGAAACCTTTGTGGTGCCCGACGGCTTAGAATCACGATATCAGGAAGGCTCCCTACAGTTCGGTGTCTGTAACCATCCAATCAAAACTGGATTGAAATCTATTTGTGTGGTCAGACATAAGTATTGGAATGGTGGTGGTGGTGGCTGAGTGTTCGATTCAGCACCTGCCAAAGCCTTGTCTGCCTCACACAAAGACTCCTGACTCCCATCAAGTGGCCATCTTCCGCGGGACGAAAAGAGATTAAAGTTATATCCCCCTCTCCTCAGCGAGAAACTGATTCCTGGCAGTTCTAGCAAGAGTCAAAATTCAAGAACTTAGCTGTGTTTCGTCCCGTCAGTAATCGTTGTTCTCATCTTCACTGGAGTCCGACATGGGCCACAAAATTACACCGCCAGAAAAACCATTAAAGATACTCACTATTGATGGTGGAGGCCTACAAGCGATATCTACTCTGTTGATTCTCGACGAACTCCTTGACAGCATAGCAAAAACCAACGAAGTCCCGCACCGCAAACCACGCCCTTGCGATGTTTTTGACACTATCGCCGGCATAGGAGCAGGTGGCTGGTTAGCCATTCTTCTTGGGCGCTTTCACATGGACATCACTACCTGCCTCTCAGAATGGTACAAAATCATCCGAAACATCGCACCAAGATCCAAAAGTGAGGAGATACGAATGAGGGCTTTCAAACATAGCTACTTCAACCCAGATCGACTTGTACAGCAAATAGACACAATGACCAAGATCTATCGAACTGGAGACCTACTATTCGATGACCTCGCTGAAGATTTTCGCACTCGACACGTCATTGTTGCTGCTCTTAGATCTGATGCTGAAAAATACGACCTCTTCAGATCATATAAAATTCCAGAAAATGCAGCACTAAAGAGGCAGCTGCTGGAGGGTCCGGTTGATCCGGCCACTTTCAAGATCTCAAGTGCTTTTGGAGTAACCGGTGCAGCTAGATACTTCTCGCCTTCCTGGGATGAACGAATGTCGAGTGGACAGACCCGATTCAACGACAGGAAGTTCCCAAACCCTCACAACATTACGGAGTTAGCGCTTAACGAGATGTGGGCTCTTTACGGAACTCGAGTCGAGATATCGATTGTCGTGAACATCGGTCCAGGTCTACCTAGCACGCATGATGTCCGTCAAATCGCCAGAAGATTCTCATGGGGCCTAGTCCCTCCCACCAGCACGTCGGGGTACCCCAAGCGAGCGAGATCACCAGCATCAAATGAAGAACAGTCACTTCATGGCTGGAAACGGACCAAGACCGATCCACCAGGTGAAGGGAGGTCATCTCAGCCTAAAGGGCCTTCCGTCAAGTTCTCGCTGTGTGAAAATAAAGTAGTATCCCATCCAGCAGAAAACAAGCACCCTATTATTCGGCGTGACACAGTCGGGTCCATCAAGGGACGACCAGTAGGAACGAAGTTGAAAAGAAAAGAGGCAGAGATCGAGAATGACATCAAGAAAAAACTTCTTTACATCTACAAGGAGAAGGGAGCGACTATATATCACCGCCTAGCCCCTCTTCAGGCTCCAGATGGAACTGCTCGAAATGACACGTCAGCTCCTGGGTTGACGCTTGACTCAACTGAAAACTTCCTGAAGCAGCCCAGCACATTGGAAAAGATCTATCGCATTTCGGAGCAATTGAAAATGGTTACTACTACGAGCGGGAAGCAAGATACAACAACAACTATTTCCGTTTGTTAGGGAAGTCTATGTTTAGGGAGTGATTTTTATCGATCGAAGGTTGATACAGTATTTGTACATTTCTGTTTCTTTTTTTTCTCTAGTGTTAAACTGTCTGGGTTTTCGTAAGTCTTTGCTTTTCTTCGTGCTTTTGGCGCAACGTCGTTTCCATTGGGTTTCCGTTATGTTATCTCTGTATGGTCTATAAGCCATGTAAGAATTAGTCTGCATGGCTACTAATAATCGAAGATATATTTATGAAAGATATAGTGTAGATCAAGGCCCGAGTAACATTTCAATCGTCCAGTTGTCCAGTCAAAGCCAAATCATACATGTATGTATTGAATGTGGACACGGGGAACCTGAGCTTATATGAATGATTGATTGAGGTTCTGATCTATCTCGGGAAAGCCTTCTATATATAGATAAGGGATGAGTCTAGTTGCTCTTGACCCGTGGTCATGTCACCTGACCAGGTTCTGTCACATGACCATCTCCGACAGTATGCATATTAACATCCAAGACTGGGGCATGAGATGTTAACTTTCAAATACAATAGATTAAATAGTGTGGCTTTATATCAGTCGAGGGGGTTAGTGGCATTTGATACGATATCTAGACCTGATTACATCACCTGTCGATGTATTCTCTGGCTCATGACAGTCCGAGCTAGCACATATTTCCCACCAGAAGTGCCCACAATTGGTTAAGCGAGTAAACAACCCGATTCTTTCCAAATTGTGCGATTCAAGCTGTTTGGATTAAGCTTACGTTAAAGGGGCTATTAGTGGCATCTGAATTTGATAAGAGGTAACAAAGCCTAAGCAAGCTCTTATGACCTGCGAGTGTCAGATGACACCGCAATACAGTACCAGGGTGATTGCCAATGTGCTCTTCGAGCAAACTTCTTTCTGGAAAGTGAGAGACAATTTGCGCAGATCAAATGACTGTTCGCCCTGAGAATGCGAACATTCTATCTTTGATTAGCATATAGCAAGTAATTCTGTGCTGAACGTGGTTTACACATAAATCCAACCTCGCGATAAGTCCAAGCAAAGTAACTGATGTGAATGATAAAAGTGTTTTCCAGCCAAAAATTTAAAAAATGATGTCTGGTTGGGGTCGACGATAGAAGATGCCTGGTTTCTGTCTCGTCTTAGGCTTCAGTCGAGCTTTAAGTCTCGATATTGAAAATCATTTACGTCACTGGTTCGTGAATTTTATCTCGATCGTCGATCGTCTTCCAAAATTTATGCCGTATGTGACATCTCTCAAAGGAATCCTGCATCTTATATTATATTTGTGATACGTATATTATACGGCGCAAAAAAATCATCCCATATGGCTATACCTAACAAAACTACGTGCATCCATCTGAACGCCTCGCATCTAGTTCCCCTTAATTAAAAGCTGCTTCTCCTTCTTTAATTGATCAACGACACTCCTTGAGATCTTCAGTGTATTAGCCACGATATCTGGGGGCGTAAGTGCCAGCCATTGAGTGAGAGAGATGTCGACGACGCGATCACTCTTGTAAATCTCAATCCACACCAACTTCTCTGTCTCGGAGGTATTCTCGATATAATGTCCAGAGTTATCTGGGAAGACAGCTGTGTCGCCAGAAGTGAAGTCATAGGTACGAGCGTTGGCCCCACCGATGAAGACAGTTGCTCGAGCGGTGCCTGTGTGGAAGTAAAGCCATTCCTCAGCATTGGGATGCCAGTGGAGCTCGCTATAAAGAGATTAGACATGTGTTTATGAAAATTATTGATGAGATTGTAAGATCATGATAGCTTGTAAACTTACCGAAGCCCCTTTGGTTCAAGTGTCACGATGGCTGCAGCGATCGTAGTAGCGATTGGAAAGTTTGTAGAGTCGATTATCGAAAATGTTCCACCCTCTCCTGGGACGGGCACGGAGCCATACTGTGATGCATGAATCACGGAAGAGCTATTTCCGAAGAGACCTGCTGCTTCCCCTGTAGTATTTGTGGAAGAGACTGTTCCATTCAGAATGTATGGGTCAGGCGTCGGGATTGTGTTGAATATTGATTCATTGACACCAAAGTTCTTGGCTAGGATGCTCTTGGGGGTATGGGCGATCCACTGTAAATCCCCGTTAATTTGGTTTCGAAAGTGAAGAAGAGTATAAAAGTAGGACGTACGTCGTCAACCATGAATGTTGTCCCAACACGGTCGAAGTCGCCTATTTTCAAATCAGTCTTCCATTTTTCTGGAAATGACAGAGTTTCCTTGAAACATACCGTCATCAAAGCAAAGAAGATATTCATTCTCATCAGCAAGACCTGCCTTAAGGTTAAAATCAAACTTCCTCAGATTGATCTGGCAAGTTCCTTACCTTGTATCGTATGTGCGCTACCCTTTGGAAAATACCAAACATCTCCAACTTGCAATTTGTCGACTTGATACCTCCCGTACTCATCTACCGCCGAAATCTGAATCTCTCCAGCGTACACATAGCCCCACTCGGCCTTTGAATAGCGTCAGCGCAGTCAAAGCTTCGAGGTGCGGTTGACGCTCTACACACCACACGATGCCAATGAAGCTCACGAGAAGCCCCCTTCTTCAGATGTTGTTGTGCAGCTGCGATATCACGACTCGCAGGCAGATCAGTCACGACCTGTTCGCGCGTCCAACCTCCATTAAAAATCCTTGCTTTTGAATCACTGAAGCTCCATTTCAGATTAGGAACTAGGCCATTATCCGTACTCTGCGCTCCAAGGTTATCCAGATTTGCAAGATCGAGTTGGTGGTTTGTGCCGCCTAAATAGTAGTAAGACAAACACTTCCCCAAAGCAAATTTGTTTCGAGTAAATGTATACCAGAAAATGGTCCACCTTTGCCCTTGCCGTCTGCAGGCTGACCAACTACAAAGCTCTGACCGGTGGGCTTCTCGAGTGTCGCAGCAGCAACCGAACAAGTAAACACAGCTAAGCTGCACAGAGCCAGGGATTGAATTTGGAAGTGCATGACGAGTTTCGAGACGGGAAATAGATTTCAAGAAAAACAAAAGCAGTAATGACGCGGGGTATTCCTACATATAAATACCCCCAATGTATATACTCTCACCCGGCTGGTGGCCTATAATGACCTGCAGGTAGAGCAATATGTGTGATCTGTCACGGCATCACTACTTTGTTAGCGGGAACCGAAAGTGCAAGACACCAAACTAAAGCACAGCCAATTGATTCAGTCTCTCAGCTTCTCGTCCAGCTTCTCAAGCTTATTTACCGAGCCTAACCTCAGCAAGAAACGCCTGCCAATTGCTTTCACAGATTCCGATAAGCTTCAGAAAGTGCTGAAATCGAATTAAGAGTGAATGTAGAAGAGGTTTCGACCAAGAAAATGGGTCTCAAACGGTAAACTAAATTCCCAGGTCTTTCTCCGATTCTATGTAATATCATGCATGAATAATGGCATTCAGAATTTTAAGACCCAGCCAGTGAAATCCTAAGCTATCCGATGTTGCCATACATGGCTTCGGGATCGTGTTGTCCACCAGTGCTTATTTGGTATATAAGCTTGGACGATCTTCTTGGCGTACCAGTAGCGAAAGTCCGGTCTTGCAAATCAGCTCGAGAAAAGCCTGGGATTGTTCCGGTAGCTCAGCCAAGAAAAGGCGTGATTCTCAAACTGCGTTGCAACATCGCAGTTCATTTCCTAAATGCGCGGCTGCGCCTTGATATCTGAATTGGAGCAACCGGATAATTCGCAGACTATCTTTTATGAATATACACGAGAATGTTGTTCCTGCATATAGCGATTCTGGTCGAATGAATTTTGCGATTGCAGGAGTTGACGTTCGTCAACAGTCAAAATCGCTACGAAATAAAGGGTTTGGTCGTGAGCCTTTGACCAACAACGCAGGTAGGTGATGAAGCGGGAGCTCGCTTAGCATTCGAGCGCCTGCTCGAATCTCTAGACACTCAGAAGTAGGAAAACAATTGATGACCATCATGAAAGGTAATTGAGTCGTTGGAAAAGGAAAACCAAGATGGTTTAAGGACTTACAGGCTAGCTCGTCACATGTTTGCTATCGCCTCTTGAGGAGATCGACGAGCATGATATAGCTAGTCTCGAGCCAGTAAAGGATCCATAATCGTGCGCCAAGATTTAAAGATTGGTCGTCTTCAAATGGCGTGTAAAATGATTTTGAGTGTATTTTCTTCCTCCTAAGAAGCCACGTGCAGTAATTCAGCTCTTTTTTTTATGTTATTGAAAGCTCAACATAGAGGAAGGAACGAAGCAAGAGTTTCTCTCAATTGGGGAGTTGACGAAATTGGAAATCCGTTTGAAAACTCGGAGTGTCTGTTTCTAATAGGTCGTACATTCGAAAATCCTCCGAAAAAAGTTCAATTGGATTTGAAGCGGGCTACCAAGCCCTTCAAGTTAATGAGAAGTCAGAGAAGTAGGGTTCCACAAACCTGCAGCACATTTTCTTCCAAATGGCAAAAGTTATTGAGTCGTATTTCTCAGCTGAATCTATACTAATTCTTGCAAGCGATGTTTCTACCAGTGAGGAGCTCGTTGGGCTTCTAGCTTTTCAAACTTTCCGCAGCCTCTTGCTCTTCTCGAACCTTTGGTGCTCGTTTTGATTTTCTCTGTGCTTTTAAGAGCTTTTGCTGTAGAGAATATCAAAAGCTGTAGGCTTTATATTCTGCCAAAGGCGAAGTCTAGAGAAGATCCTGCGTAGAGCTGCTCGCAATAACTGTATATGGGCTTAATGATGGGAGCTGGGGACCTTTTTTCTTTGAGCAAGTTAACTCTAATATTCTGGTTACCAGTCTAGTTGGCTCAAGTGCAAAGATAAATCTTAACACTAAATATAATTCAAAAGTGCTTTTTGTTTTGAACACGAGACTGATCTTTGTACTTGTCAAAATAACACGAGCTTTCCACTTTGATAAGCAAGTTTTCAATACAGAGCAACTTTTGCAACGAATCTCGATAGCTGAGCTCAAATATCTAGCGGGCAGAGTACCAAGATGCCTCAAGAGAGTCCCCATGTTATGTACGACATCCAACCACGATCTGGAGGAGGTTGGCTCCTGACAGAGAAGAAATTCAAGGGCCTTCCCAGACTCAGCGCCACAGCGCGCGGTGAGCACTCCAAGATCATCCCTCAAGAGCTCCACGCTCCACAACACGTCCCCACAGTAACACTCAAATCCATCGGCTACCACTCACTTGACGACAACAAGCCCGTGTTCGCCACTGCCATCGCAGGACGCCAAGTAAGTGAGCTACTCGAAGCTCAAACGTTCTCACCGCAAAATATGAAAGACCTTGGGCTCTGGGAGAAGCTCGTCGAGTTACAAAGCATCATCGTCAAACCCGAGATGGCACCTCATTTAGCGAGCTTGGAGACAACGCAGAACAGGAAGAGAACTGGGACGGTGTACAACATTACGTGGTCTGTGGAGCCGAATAGCAAGGATGGGAGCATCCGTCCAGGAATTATTGCGAAGAAGAGAGACCCTGAAGTCATGAGAATGGTGGAGCTGACGACTGAGATTTCTTTTGCTTTGGTGAAGACGGCGGATGGTTCTTGGACTGAAGAGCATGAGAGGCAGTGGATCAAGGAGGCTTCGTTGACTTGCGGTGGGGGCGAGAATAAAAGCATTACTTCTATTCAGGTCAATCTCACGGCGATCAAGAGGGAGGATGAGTTGGACGAAGATTTGCTTGGCGAGGAGCAAGATATCAGTGAGAAGGACGAGGATCCAGGACATGGTGGTGCGGCTTCGGCGCATCAACACACAGCACTCAATGATCATGACACAGCATATGGGGAAAGCGAGGAGTCGGACTCAATCAAAGCAGGAGAAGAACTTATGGAAGAAACCCTCAAGCAGAAATCTCACGTCCACAAAGACAGCCACGACGAGCGTCGGAACTTCTCCACGATCCTGTTCCTGAATCATGTCCCAGAGGATCACTTTGTCGGTCGCTTTAATATCACGAACTTACGGCTGACCTGTACTTGTATACCATACTCTGCCTTAGTCTTTACTGCCAACAATCCACATGGTGGTAGCGGGTTTGCGCCATACGCTGCAGATCTGTCTCCTGACTCCCCTCTTCGATTTAAACGTGCGATTGGTCTCGAGTTCCCGGTATTTCCAGCAGATACGCCATTTACAAGATGTCTCACCATCGCCTATTCGAGGCAGGATTGTATGCGGGCTCGAACGAGGCAGCTGAATCCTAGTATCTGGGGCAAGACGGCGCTTGGTGGCTTCATCAATCACAAAGCGCAATCGAATTGGATGATTCGCCATGCCATTCGCGATTGTGTCGATATAGGTGTTCCGAATCCGAGTATTCAAGACTATCTTGCAAAGTTCAGCTGGGTGGAAGATGGCAAGAAGTGCTTTGAAGACCGAAAGCTTGTGAAGGAGGCATTGCGTCTACGAGGAACGGACAACACGGAGTGGGAGATAATGCTGAAGCTGACTGGGTAGTAAGTGTTCCCAGCTATGTAAAAACCCCAACATTATTGATTGTCATTGAAGAATGAGACTGATGTGTCCTCACTTTATAGCAACAGCGCACATATCAAACACGACCACCCTTCTCGCTACGAAAGTCCCAAGCAGAGAAGAGCTCGGCTAGTCAGGGAAGGTCTGGGCGGTGCAGCATATTGTACTGCCCTCACAGCGGTCGGCACTCGCTGTATAGCCTTTCTTGCTAAGGATGTCGGAGGCACGAAAATGTGTGCCAATCATTGGAGGAGATTGGTGGCAAAACAGAAGATTGATCTTGCGGATAGAGTGGAGAACGATAATCACAATGGTATCGTGATTGACGAAGCCGGTGTCAAGGAGTACAATGCGCATCATATGGCTACTGAGAGTAGTCATGAATGGCAGGCGGTGAACAATGCGAAAAGAGGGAAGAGAATGCGCAATGAGTCCGGAACGAGTGACGAAGATGAAGGGGGAGATATTCGTGATTCTTTCAAACGAAGACTGGATCACGCTGTCGACCGGAAAAGAGATTATGAAGAAGATGGAGAGGTGGAAGATAATGAAGGAGGCAATTTCAGCGTCTCTTCTCGGCGGAGACTAAATCATAGGAAGGACAGAAAACTATTCTCTGGTGGTGATGGTTAGACATGGGACTCTGTATGTTGGGATTTCAGCAGAGTGTAGATAGCTTTGTGGTGAGTCGTAGGTTGAAAGGTGTATATACACCAAGTTGTGCGCAAGGCAATTTTGGTACGCAATATACAGCGATCAAGTCGTCAGCACCAGAATACACCTCTTTCATCCGAGAGGCTTCCTGTCGCCAGTCAGGGATTGAGTGAAGGATACAAAAGCGTATATCCAGAGATATGGGTCAGCCAGAGCCCTGCTGAGGATAATGAAATCTGGAGCGTGAAAGGGAAATCCTCAAGCGCAACACCCTCCTTGAAAAACGTGATTTTGACGCCGCTGTGAGAACAAATGAAGAATTCCCACCCCAATTATAGCTCAAAGCTAACCAGTGGCTAATTCTGGCTCCACTATTAATCAACTTCAGATCCTAAGTTGACGACCAGACGTCAATGATTCTGGTGGGCAGACGCTTTACCATGCCATGATTGATTGACTGCTGAGCAGAGAGGGTGAGTAGACTTGCACTACTAGAGCTACCGAGCAGCAGTTTTTGGTGTTTGGGTAGAGAAAATGCTGAAATCGATGTCGCGAACGACGATGCCGGTTGAGTATTCACGCTCTCCATAAGAAGGAACTGTAATCGCAAAAGGAGCATTTGCGATCACGAGGAAAAGAAGACCGATGTAACCTACCAAATGCCTGGAAATATTATAACAATTTGAACTTGGAAACCGATTTTATATCATCGTTACTTCCATGGCCACTCCACACAGAAGCGATGCCTCTTCTAAGGAATTATCAGGAGGTAACCGGTATCATCATGGTCGGGCTGATGGCTAAAAGCGATTACTCCACTTGTGCTCCCTTTCAGCTAAACATTGATCTCTTCGTCCAAGTCCTTCCATATACACAAACAGGCTGGCAGCCTCTCTTGCTGCCATCATGAAGTGCCTAGACGAAAGGATGATAGGGTACGGTGGGAGACTATCAATCATGGTCGAGCGCATCGACGGAGAGTTGGCGGACGTCAATAGCAACGCAGGCATCATTGAGGTGTTATTGGCTGATTGAGAGGCTTGTGTATGAGGTAAAGCCAGAGCTCAATTAGACGCACTTGACTCTCATGCACACAGATAGAAATCAATAGAAATCTACAGCACAGGTTCGCATGGGGCGCTACCTGCTGTCAATACAGGGGAAGAGCAATGGCACGAGCGAACAAGTGTTAGCTGTTTGTGAGCTCATCGGAAGTATCGAATTGCGTCTCAGGAGAGTATTGTGTAACTCAAAGCGTGCTCTCGCTTAAAGTTTGGTAAACACGACCCATAGACAATGCATATACCGACATAGGCATATGGAGAATCATATAAGTGCACTTGTAAATGACTCGGGCGGATCAATATTTTCCCGTCATCAAGTCCGGGCGCGGAGCCGCGGTTCGATCAAATTTGGCTATCTGCCGCCCCACTCAACAAGTTTGTTCAATTCCATTGATCGACAACATATGTTCCCTTTCGTCAGATACGACAGAGAAATCATAGGAAACTACTCACAATGACTGATAACAAGAAATCAAATACCAATGGCACGGTGATGTCTTCAAAGCCGATCCTATGGAGTCATCCGGATCCGGACTCAACTCAAATGGCTGATTTCATGACTTGGGTGAACACGAAATACATGTTAGATATGAGAACATACGAAGAGCTCTATCAATGGTCAATTGAAAGTATGGGTGATTTCTGGGGAGAGATTTGGAAGTTCACGGGAATCAATGCAATAAAGTCATACAAAGAGGTGTGTGAATCCAATATTGGTCACGTGACACCATCCCTGGGTCACATTCGAAGTTTATTCTCTTTCTGGAGAGCAGACGCTAAGCATATACCAGGTCATGCCGAAAGATGCACACATATTTCCCAGACCAGACTTCTTTGCTGGTTCGAGTTTGAATTTCGCCGAGAATTTATTATACCCAACCAGCAAAACGAATCTTGACATCGATGAGAATTCCGAAGCTATAATCGAGGCCACTGAGTCCGGACGATCCTCGATCACATGGGCACAGCTACGCGAACGTGTTCGGATATGTGCTCTTTCATTACAGTCTCAAGGTGTCGTAGAATCTGATCGAGTTGCCGGGTTCCTTGGCAACCATGCAAATACTGTGATTGCTATGCTAGCCACTGCTTCGATCGGAGCCATCTGGACTGGGGTGAGTCCGGATACTGGCGTCACGGCAGTTTTGGAGAGACTCATTCAGATCGAGCCAAAAGTTCTGTTTGTCGACAATGCTGTTGGGTACAATGGCAAAGTTCATGGAAGTCTTGCCAAAGTGAAAGAAATCTTAGCCGGTCTGAGCGGGCTCAAAGCTTGTGTGATGTTCGAAACAGTCAAAGGCTTCGAAATGAAGACTGAAGAGCTCAGTCTTCCAGGTGGGAAAGTATGGAAATATGAAGACTTCGCAGACAAGTCATCAGCTCCCCTCGAGTTCAACCATTTGCCACCATCACATCCGTTATATATCCTATACTCAAGTGGGACAACTGGAGCACCAAAGTGCATTGTTCACTCTGCATTAGGCACGCTACTCCAGCATAAGAAAGAGCACGTTTTACACTGCGATATACGTCCTGAAGATCGCGTGCTATATTTCACAACTACCACATGGATGATGTGGCATTGGCTCGTGTCCGCCCTTGCTTCAGGTGCAACAATAATTTTGTATGATGGATCGCCTTTCCAACCCTATGGCGACCTATCCATGCCTCGCTTAATCCAGGATCTCAAAATAACTCACTTCGGTACCTCTGCCAAATACCTCTCGATCTTAGAACAGAAAAGCGTCAAGCCAATGGAAAGCGAGGCCAAGTTAGATCTCAGTTCCCTTAAAGCCATCTACTCCACTGGGTCTCCTCTTGCGCCTTCAACATTCAACTACGTATATGAAGTATTCCCTACCTCCATCAATCTCGGTTCCATCACAGGTGGAACAGACATCATCTCCCTCTTTGGCGCACCTTGTCCGCTTCTCCCTGTCTACAGTGGCGAGATTCAATGTTCCGGGCTAGGAATGGCCATTGAAGCTTGGTCGACATCAGGTGAGCCTGTCCCAGATGGAGAGGAAGGCGATCTAGTCTGTACAAAACCCTTCCCTTGCCAACCAGTGACATTTTTCCACCCCTCATCTCCTTCGCAAGGACAGGATAAGTACCGCGCTGCGTACTTCGAGCAATTTCCTGGTGTTTGGCATCATGGTGATTTCATACGTTTCGAGAAAGGCACACGAGGACTCACGATGTTGGGTAGGAGTGATGGGATCTTAAAACCTAGTGGTGTGAGGTTTGGTAGTGCGGAAATTTATAATGTGCTGCTGAAGCATTTTTCAAAAGAGATTGCCGATGCAATATGTGTAGGTAGGAGGAGAGAAACTGATACTGATGAAGTGGTTGTACTATTTCTCAAGATGGCTGATGGACAGGTCTGCGACGCAATCTTAAAAGATGCTATCAAGGCAGTGATCAGGAAGGAGCTGAGTGCCAGGCATGTGCCGGCAATTATTGATGAATGTTTCGATATCCCTATCACTGGCAATGGGAAGAAGTAAGTTGCATCTTTGAAAGTGTCAGAAGGAATATGCTAATTATTTTGCAGAGTTGAAATTGCAGTTAAGCAGATTCTTTGCGGAATGAAAATCAAAGTCGGAGCCAGTGTGGCGAACAAAGAATGTTTGGATTGGTATAAAGAATGGGTTGCAAGTCACTGATTTGACCGTTGTTCCCAATCAACACAAATATAAACAGGGGCGGAATTAGACCTTGAAATCGGCTCACCGCTCGGCGCATCTTGGGACTCAGAGGCTCAAAATCAAGTGCGTCCAGTCACAATCTTACTATAGTTTTACCCCCGCATGCTGAATCCGTATCAAAATACACTCAATTTGATCTAACTCAATCGCCCTTCTCTCCCCTGACCTCCTCTTGAAACTTCTCTAAATATGACAAGTCCTCAAACAACGCCCTTCCCACCTTTTTAACCCACATCCAAGGCTCAGTCTTCTCACATTCACTTGTTCCTGCATTCCAATACTCCCACCCGCACACGCCCCCAAAGCTATCCCTTGTCTCCCTTCGTAAACTTTTCACCGTCTTCCCCAAATCCTCTACATGCACAAACCCATTCGGCTGTCCATCATCCGCACAATCAAGCACCCCCATAACCACTCTCTCCGGCTCCCACCCCTGCTCCAAAATTCTCTCATAAGATGGTGAACCGCGTGGAAAATGCCCGTAAAATTGGGCGTTGAACCAGTGCACGAGCTTGGTATCTGAGCCGGGGACTGTGGCGAATTCGTCGAGTGAGAAGTAGGAGAAGCCTGACAGGTTTTGGCCGTCTTTTTGTGCGAGGGCTGAGGATAAAGGAGCCATTGTTAGGATGAATGAGGGGCCAAGGTCGCGGTGGAGAGCTGTAAGTAGGCGGATGGGTGTCGAGAGGGGGACGTTTTCTTCGATGTCGAGGTCTAGGCCGTCGATATTGTAGCGCTTGATGAGATCGCGGAGGGGGTAGTAGTACTTGTAAAACTGTTATCTTATCAACGTCGCATTCGGATCCCTTACATACAATTTGCTCGAAATTTCTGGAAAGTCGGAATTGGCATCATCGCAGATATTATTTACCTCTTCGTCAGTGCCATTCAGCCTCCCATACGTCCCTCCCGCAGCTCCGCCCAACATCATCATAACCCTCACTCCACTCTTCTGCAAAACCTTTACGTCCCCCCAAATGGGATCCCAAAGCTTGTCACTAAAAGCATTATCGTTCAACCTAATCTCGCCCGGCCGCTGATGCAAATGGACACTCGCAAGAATGACGTGCGTTATGCCCGTCTTATTCTCTAGCAATGGAAACAGACTTAACGGTTTCCCATCTGGCGTCTTTAAAGTCTGTACATACACAATAAGTCGGGGAATGGTACGTTTGTGAACGAGATATGGGTAGTATGTTAGATGGTGATCGACGTCGTGATCATGGAAGACATGCTGGGTAGCTATTCTTGGGACTTGGTCCTTGAGTGTTCGTTCGGCGGAGGTGCCTTCTTTGGCTCGTTGGGTGTAGGAGGAGTGTTTGGTACCGTGTCCCTCAGTCCAGATTGAGTGTTCGGGTTTAGGTTGCCAGGTATCTAGAAGGTTGTTGTACTCGAAGTGGCCTGGGTTCCAACCAGCGGCGCTGATATTGACGATCAAGACGATTTGAGGCAGTATGAAGAGCTTCATCTTAATTGACTTGCCTCCTACCACCCATGTGACGGCTTGGGTTTTGTTTCTCTCGCTTTAAGGATTTGGGAGATGGAAAGAATGCCGAGGAAGCTGTGAGGTGAGAAGAGGAGGTCGCACATGACCCTCTAAATTGATCATTTCGATGGACACATGCACTATGTAAACCAAAAGGTCCTATCATGAGCCGGAGCCAAATAGATGCCTCAATCCTCCAAGTGTAATACAGCCTCAAATAGGATGGTAGGTAGGGTAAATAACCTCTCGCTAATTCTCCCGGCTAAGCGAGGTTCAAGATTATATTGAGTGTTACCACATCTTGATAATACTGACAGTGCATTTTAGTGGTCAGGTCTTCAAGATTGAAGGCACAACCCCTCTGTAAAGGGCGTGGCTGGATCAATAGAATTGGTTACAAGCAGTCTGCCGTTTACATCGTCAATTCGGTCGCATGAAGTGGCTATCAGGTTTGAACGAAACACCGTCACAACCACATTAAGCAAAGGTTTAAAAAACACTTTTAAGCAATGCCACCGAAATGACGACCTGCCTATGTTCCCTAGCATATATCTAACCGGGAATCAACTAATCTTCCAATACATCTGTGTGAAGAGAGATCTCACCATCACTCCTCTATAGCAATCCGCTCGTCCGATATGTCTGTCGTGGTGAAGGAGGTTGGCTTCATTCTACTGGTCATCACCAACATCAAACGTCCCACAGAATTCACAGAGCTGTGTACAGGTCATAAGAGCCTTTTTTCTATTTGGATGTACAGCAGTAGACGAGAATGGCTTCCGGGGGGATCAGATGCTACTGTAATACCGGCATATATTCGGCATTACAGATAAGATAAGGATGAGAGCTCCTTAAAGCTTTCGTGATTCGAAAGCACCGCACCGTCCACAGCACAATCTCGTGTCCGAAATACTAGCAATCACCATCTGACCATTATGCGACGATCCATATCTTCACCAAGGCACAGTGTCCTCAAATGTCATTCAACCTTGATCGCTGCAAGGAGAACATGCACCGAGCAGTCATTTCACACGATTGCTGCCAGAGAATACAGCTCTATCCGACCAGCACCCCTCCCTAATTCTCGACGCCCAAGTCGCATTACTGTTCCAAAAGATCAATTAGTGGTTCCTCGCCGATTCCTCAATACGGAAGTAGTCGAAGATACCGAAGTTTCAGCTAGCCCAATCCCAACTTTCGCCTTTGCATTCGAGTGAGTTACGCAGAGCTCTCCTACACTCTCATAGCTAAATGGTGTCCCAGTATTGATGGCGTCCTCCTACGATCTTCCAATCCTTTGCCCGGAGCTACTGAGGCTCTATTGTATCTGCAAAAGCACAATATACCCTTCATACTCTTGACAAATGGTGGTGGAAAGCTTGAAAGCGAGCGCGTTGCAGAATTGAGCGAGCGGCTCGGAGTATCTCTGTTGGAGGAGAACCTCATTCAATCACACACCCCATTCAAAGCTCTCATCGAGAAAACAGCTCCACAATACATTGAGGGATTGGCGGATGGCGTTGTGTTAGTGACAGGTGGTGATGGGGAAAAGTGCCGGCAGGTTGCTGAGTCGTGAGATCCTACCTTTCAAGTTTTCGCGTAACTCGATTGATTGATTGTTGTTAGGTACGGATTCAAGAATGTGGTCACCCCGGCGGACATATTGATGGCTTGTCCTGACATATGGCCATTTAGCAAGAACTTCTCCGATACATATAAATCTTCTTGTCGGCCGCTGCCACGCCCTGTCAATCTCACAGATCCGGACAATTCCCTAAAGATCGATGCAATATTCGTATTCAACGATCCGCGAGATTGGGCCCTGGATACTCAAATCATCATGGACCTTCTGCTGTCTCGAGAGGGAATTCTTGGAACCGTTTCTGAGAAGAATGGCAAGGATCGTGGCTATCTACAAGACAAACAGCCTAGATTATATTTCTCCAATCCCGACCTACTCTGGTCTTCGGCGTATCATATTCCTCGACTTGGGCAAGGGGCATTCCAGGTAAGCCGATTATTCTGAGCAAAACTTCCTTCCCAGCCTAGTCCTGAGCACTTTCTCCCACTGTTTCCCAAAACCCCATAAGTGACCCTCGGAGTCTCTTCAGGACAGGTATGCTGACTCGGATATATGTACAACCAGACGGCTCTGGCAGCCGTATGGCAACGCTTGACAGACACCGGATTGAGATATACCGTGATTGGCAAGCCAGAGAAAGCAACATATCATTACGCAGAGAAGGTTCTGCTGGCGCACCGCCAGAACTTGAGTATTGCTGCAGGAAAGGCTGATGCTAGTCCTTTGTCAAGAGTTTTCATGATTGGTGACAATCCTGCGAGTGACATCAGGGGTGCAAATATCTATGCGCTTCGAAACCAAAAGAAGAAGAGCGACATCAACTGGACAAGTATCTTAGTCAAATCCGGTGTTTTTCAAGAAGGTACCGAGCCAGCTTTTAAGCCGAAAGTTATTGTAGACAACGTGCTAGAAGCTGTCAAGTGGGCCTTAAAGAAAGAAGGTTGGAATGGCGACGTTGAGAAGTTCAAGGAGTGAGTTCACTGCGTCTATGTAAGATCACGGCAAAGATGTTTTGGTTTATGGTTGGATGATATGCGGCTTGTGCAAAATAGATGGCTTTAGGCATAGACCAAAAACACAGAAACTTGTTGCTAAAACCCAAACAACGATTGCCCAACATGGTGCAACAGACACAATGGGGAATTAGTACAAATGTTCCACCATATGTGGGTACAGAAATCATCACTCATTAGTACATATAGCTGATTCTGATCACTGTGAGTTCCCGACCCTTGCCAAAATCCATTCTCCAACATCCCGCGCATAGATAGGCCGGTGCTCCGGCGTGTCGATATGCAATTGATGACTCCATCCAGGATACTCTTTAAATTCTCCATCCTGAACCTTCTTTCCTTCACGCTCAAACCATTCACGACTAGCATCACAACTCGTGAGCTGATCACCCGTCCCATGTGACAACCACAGCGCCTTAATGCCATCGTTCAACACCAACTTTCCAGATTGCAAATCAGCTCCACGAGCAAGCATGCCATCGAACATTTCCAACGTGCCTATACCATTACAGAGCGGGTCATCCGTGACATCTTGCTGCACCGCAGGGTCATTCACAACGCATTCGATCGGTGGTTTGTTTACAATCTGAAATTTTGGAGCTATTGCCCCCACGATTTTACCCAGCCGTTTCGTGATTGCGTAGGGTTCCCGAGCTGGTGCCAGACCAATGTACGGAGCATCGAGCAGGATACCAGATAGGCGAGAAGTTAAAGACTGGTACTCCGGGGTTGAAGCCATAGTGAGGATTTCTGCGCCGCCCATGGAGTGTCCCATGACAAAGACGGGAGTTGAGGATGAGAGATAGGATTCGAACAATGATGCTAGATCAGAAAGGACTGTCTCTGTCGTTCCCGCATTCCCTCTATCTTTATCATCGCGGCAAGTTCGACCCCATCCCCGCTGGTCGATGCCAGTGCACAGAATACCGCGACTTGCAAGAGTTGGGAAGAAGTCATAATATTTGTTGATGTGTTCGCCGAACCCGTGAACATGGATTAGGATGGCAACTGGTTCTCCTGATGGCTGTCGAAAAGTGGATTAGAGATGAGAGCACGAGATTAATCAATTGTGATCTCTTACAGTCCAGGTCTTGCGATATGCCATCATCCCATCGGGAAGAGCGAATTTGTCCTCTGTCACTCTGATTCCTGCCATTTCGGATCACCAGTTCCTACAACATGATTGGGAGACATCTAATGAGTTATATAGATGTAAGGAGAATGGATAGGGCATAGTTTCGAGAGTCGGCCGAGACAAGCTCATCGCGTCCAGTTAACGCGAAACAGTTTTTAAACTTTCTTCAAAAGTCTGTTGATGCGAGGATGCGAGCTTCTTGCTGTCTCTTGACGTGTCTCGGTCAAATTAAGCGAACGTAATCTTGACCACGCCCCCCTTCTACAGTTAGCCTTGCGATGGAAACCCCACTTGAGACAACGTTAGACGACGGGAGGGCTAACGGAGCTGAGGCTTCCGCTCTTGACGTTCCTCAAGCCTTTGTATACTTTTTATCATGTTTGCTACATTATGTTGACCGTGACATATCGATGGCATCAGCTGTGCTGTTCTATTGATGTCTGATAATTGGATTGATGGAAGTCTTCCGATTTAATTATTTATCGTCACTATGGATATCAACTCCTCCATTGCATGAGAACGGTAGCCCAGTACCGTGTAAGAAAGCCAAAGATGTCTATCGCCCGCTTTACACAACTCGAGAATTCTATCTCATTTACTTTATCTCGACTGGAGTCTTATTGTTTTACACAGGTGAAATTTGCACTACGATTAGAACGTGAGTGATCAAATACATCCCGACTTGATTGTTCTATCCTTCACAGTTCGTGGGTCGTTGAATGTTCATCCTAGGACCCAAATTCGATTTCAAATTCCCATTTATTGTAAACTTCGCCAAAGCCTGGTGCTGAAGGCATGAACAGGTCGCCGAGGTTCAATTCTCAGTGTGTTATGGCCCTGATGGGCAATGTTCTTGGTCAGAAAGAAACTTCATTGTCAGCAACTGACGCCTTGCTTACCGTTTGAGATTTTAATAAATCCTCGTGCTAGGAAATACTCAAGACGTATTGTTACATTTCACAGGAAAAAGAGCTGCATTGTGTGAGAGACTTCTTTGCTAGGAGCGATTGGGCTTCAACAGATGGGTCAATCTTAGATTACGAGTGAAAAGACGACCAGACTTGAGATGATCGATCAGTGCTCGGGAGCAGCTTCCCTGTTGGCCCGTTGCTCGTATTAGTCGTGATTCTTTTCAGATGAGGAAGGAGCGTTACGACATCGATGCCACATCTTCGAGCGAATGAGACTATCAGATGGGAAATTCCCGAGCCTAATCTTCACATAAAGAGGTGGGAAGGAGCTTATCGGATTTGACGCTGTACTCACTCGACAAGAAACACTTGAGTTCCCATCAATTAGAAGCCACTACAGACTTTGATGATCCGAACATTCTATCTACTCTGGACTTCCTGAAATCCATATCGAAGGCAACCAGCATCCTTCTCGAGTCCATTCTCTTCGACTCTGCCAAGTGTCTGCTTCATGGCTAAACAGACCGGTACTGAACCTTCAGGTTCTCAGAATAGGATCAAGAATATAGCTCTCGTTGGTGTACATTTACCTCCCAAAGTCTTAAAAATAATTTCAAGGAACAGACTTTCTAACATTTGACAGGGAGGAGGTCGAATTGGCTCATACATTCTCAAATTCCTTCTCTTGGGTGGTAAACACCATGTCACAGTTCTTAGCCGTCCAGCAAGCACCTCCGTATTTCCCTCCCACCCTTCTCTGACAATCAAAAACATCGACTACGCCTCACCTGTATCGATCGTAACAGCCCTCACGGGCCAGGATGTTCTCGTTATCACCATGGCCGCCACGGCTCCTCTGCAGCAAGAATCTTTCCTCATTTATGCCGCCGCACAAGCCAGAGTCCCACTCATCATGCCTAACGAGTGGGGACCCGACTTCACGCATCAAGGCTTAGCGGAAGGCACTCCCATTATCGCTGCCAAGCTCGCAACCCATCGAGGATTGATTGAGGATATCGGAGTTAGTAAGTGGTTGGCAGTCACTGGTGGTTTCTGGTACGAGTACAGCCTTGCGAGTACCGAGTGGATGTATGGGTTTGATTTCAAGAAGAAAAAAGTCACTTTTAATGGTGATGGAACTGTGAAGATCAATACCAGTACTTGGGAACAATACGCTCGTGCTGTTACTGCACTTCTCTCGTTGCCCATTGTGCCGGTCGATAGCGAAGACAGCTCTTCAACCCTTTCAAATTTTCATAATAAGCACTGCTTCATATCCTCCTTCCGTGTATCACAAAAAGACATATTTGAGTCGGTACTTCGCGTCACGGGTACGAAGGAGTGCGATTGGGCTATCACTCATGAGGACGCTAAAGCGAGGCGGACAAGATGCCTCGATCTGTCTCAACGAGATTACAAGGAAGGCTTTCGGCTGGCGATGTATGCCAGAACCTTCTATGATGATGGAGCTGGGGATTTTGAAACAAGACATGGGCTGAGCAACGACTTATTGGGGTTGCCAATAGAAGATCTCGATGCCTGTACAGCTAAAGCAGTCGAGAGAGCCGAGAAGTTGGCGGAGACATATTGATAATCTACTAGTTAACCGTGGACAAACTGGCGGAAAGTGGTAGCTGCAGGCTATAACTTGCATACGTCTCTGAAGAAGGGCCAATAGCTTTTATAGCAATTAATATTTGCACTCAACCTGAATACGTTGTACCTCGCTTTCAGCTGCCCATTCCACAGCACCATCTAGCTCACTTGACGTACGAAATAGGTTGAGATCAGAGCGAAAGAACAGAAACTTTGCGCAGTCTCACTTCATCTGTAATCTGGAAATGACAGGTCGGTTGACAGAGGCAACACCCTAGATGCTCACGATATCACGAAACGAGCCATCAATCTGATTAAACCAAGGCTTGAATTTCTACACATAGCATTCTCACACACCCTTCTGCAGACAGTCGAAGCTTGGGGCTTTCCTCGCCTTGATCAAAGCTTCCACCCCATAAGCAAGCTCCAGCAACTTCTGTTCCGTGTAAGGTAGGCCAATAAACTCCAACCCCACCGGCAAACCACCTTCCTGCTCGGTAAACCCGACTGGAATCGATATTGCAGGATGATGAAGCTGACTAGCAATCGACGTATTCGTTGGAAAATACTCCTCGAATCTCGAGCCCAGTACATCGGTAACTAACGGGGCTGGAATCTGCACGCTTGGAAAGGCGATGGCATCCAAGTTGTGCTGGGCCATTATACCAATTACGACCTGCTGAAAAGTTTGTTGCACATCGAGACATTTTCCATAACTTAGGTCGTCGTATGGATGTTTGATAGATCCTGGAGCACCCATGGCGCGAAAAAGTGGTAGTGACTGGTGATAATTCTTCGCTGCGTAGATGCTGTCAAAATCTACACCTATGAGGACTGGATGCTTTGTGAGGAAATTGTCGATATCATAGCGTGACCGAGACATATACGCCGAACTTTCTTCGATGTAGAAATCCAGGTTGGGAATCTCGATATCGATGAGCATAGCACCCGTCTTCTCAATTTGGGTAAGCGCTTCTCGGACAATTTGACTGACGCCCTTGGCTTCCGACCGCTCATTCCGGTCGAACTCCGAGTTTAGCACTCCAATGCGAGCTTTGTTCAGAGACACTTCTGAGAGATTGGAGGCGTAGCTTCCTCCAGCTGGTGGGCCCGCAAGCACAGCTGTAGCAGTGTAGGAATCTTTTGAATCATAGCCGGCCAAGACGTCCAGCATCAAAGCAGCATCGCGAACAGTTCTCGTCATCGGACCCGGAGTGTCTTGAAGTTTTACTAAAGGCGAAAGTCCACATCTGGAAATGAGCCCAACTGTCGGCCTGAGTCCAACAAGATTGCAAAACGACGCCGGCACTCGAATTGAGCCGCCGGTGTCCTCTCCCACTCCAATAAGTCCCATGTTCGCTGCAATAGCCGCTCCGGTACCAGCACTGGACCCTCCGGTTTCGCGGCTGGTATCGTATGGGTTCAGGGTGATACCACTGAGTGAAGATGCAGAGTTGAAAGAGGCTGCGAAATCTAGATGTGTTCAGCATGCGTGAACCACGTGAGTTCATGGATCATACCTGGCATCGTGCTCTTGGCTAGTATAATTGCACCAGCCGCTCTCAGCTTCGCGACGAGAGTCGAGTCTTCTGTGGGTGTATGTACGCATGAGATGTTCCCATATGCTGTGGAAATACCTTTCGTATCGCACTGGTCTTTGACGATGACGGGAATGCCATGAAGAGAGCCAGAGAACGATCCATGTTCCTTCAAATGGACATCGAGAGCGTCTGCTTCCTTAAGACAGGATGTTGAGATAACTGTGATAGCATTCAATTTCGGTCCGGCTTGATCAAGTGCTTTTATACGTGCAATGTAGGCTTCTACGAGCTCTCGACAAGTGTAGACCCCACTTTTGTACGCATGGTGAACTTGATCGATGGTAAGCTCGTGAAGGGATGGCATCTTCGCTGCAGTCGTTGTCTGATGATCTCGCTCTCTTGGATATCTATCGACAGTCGTCTGGAAGATAACCCGGGTGGCAGTAAGTCTTTATTGTGTTTGGTATCTGCAATTCAGATGGAAAGCGGATCTACACGGCCGCCGCGGGCCGACGGCTTCGGCTAGAAATCAAAACAACTTCGCTTCGGCTCTCGGCGCGAAGGGCTGTCTCTATTACCAACTTACGACTCTAATTTTCGTTCTTATATTATGTTACATACATATTGGCCCCTGTTTCGGTTCTTGATCACATGTGTAAAAGGGGAAACTACCCGGGATCTCGTAGACTTCATGTCTAGTATTCCAAGATCAACCTTCTCAAGAGGGCTGAAGGCTTCCAAGGTGAATTGGCTCAGCCTGCGGAATCACAGCCTGTTCAATCAATCCTGCCAAGTTTACCTCTGGTACCAGTAACGGTTGTGCTCACTGATACTCAAGGAAGCCCGACGACAACTATCACGCAACTTTCTCAGCCATTATTCACAACACAGAAATCTCCGACCCACGCCTCTCCTAGCCCAACTATCACCGCTAATTTTCCGTCTTTCACACGGCCATCTGCTACTACCGGAATTATCTTGCCGTGCCAGCCTTACCCGGAGTGTCTACCGAGAACCACGGATGGTGGACCTGTATGCTCACCGCTACCAGGCTGCATATACCCTACGGTGACTTCAAACCCTACAATCTGCTCCCCATTTCCGTCTTGCTTATACTCAGTGATCCCACATGAGGTACAGACTGAATTATCCGGATATTGCGACGGAACCCCTTTGATAGACTGTATCTTCACAAAACCCGACTCGACTTGCACAGCTTTCCCAGTGTGTCTTTCAGACGGTGGTATTGACCCTGATATTTGGTAAGCTTTTCTTCCCCTCTTAGCAATCTCTCCACCAGGCAAACTTTGCAGAGACCAGTGAGGAAATCAATTGACACAAACTTCCAACTAGCCCAGGATATCCATTCCCGGATTGTTTGTTCACGGTTTATGAACCAAAAGTTACCTCGGTGATGACTTGGCCTCGAACAGATGTCACAATCCTAACATCAAGCAACGACGACATTACCAAGAACACTTGGAGTAGCAGCAGAGATAGCGACGGTCATCTTATCTTCTTCCCAATCATCGTTGGTTGTCGTGACTGCACCAGTCTCCTTACCATCATTAATGGTATTGACGGATTCTTCAACACGGTTTTCAAATTCCCACCCATCCCGTTCCCTCGCTTTCCGAAAATCCCTAAACTTCACATTCCGGTAAGTGATGCTCTGCTTTATATTCTTACTCCCACCGCGAGATCCTTTGCAGATTATCCTTCGCTTGTTCCTAAGTTTCGACTTTTGACAGACACGGCTAATTCCAAGTAGTGCATCTTCTTCTGCCACAAAGGCCATAGGCATCATAAGCCAAAGCCTCCTGTTTACAACGAGCCAGACAAGGAGAACGAAGGGAATGACGAAGACGATACAAGCACAAAGACATCTAAATCTATGTCATCTGAATCATCCTGCGAGGCCGCAACCGCTTCAGTTTGCACGGTTTATTCCACTCTGAAAGTTGACGGTACTAAGACTACCACGATGACTTCAACATCCTGCTCCGCGGAGACCAAATGTTCTGCTACAGGACATTCGACTACCACAGCCACCACGAGTTCCTCAACGCCCGAATCCACAAGATACCACATTACAGCAAATCGCCGTGCTGGAATGATCGCAATCAATGCATTAACGGCGAGACTGAAAGTCGAGACCGACCCTACAACACTCTGGGTTATCGGCGGTCCAAGGTCAACGGGTGGTTGGACCCAAGATCTGACCCTGAATCAGGCCGAGCTTTACAAGAAGGAGCCAACGGTAAGTAAAGACCTCCTTCGGCTGTAGTCTATTTTGATCGAGCTACTTTTTAACTAACTACGTGTAGGTTGCTAGTGTTAGGCCAGTTGCTGATTATAAATTAAGTCACGAGATATCTAGAGTTCCCAGTGCACAAGAACAACGAGACTCTATTCATGCAGACCTGATTCAGACCGTGGCCGGCAGCATATCGTCACGCAGTCGTCCCAAACGTGACGGAGTACCCATACAACAGACAACGGAAGACGATCCCTTGAAGATTGTATCACAACCTTTTGGAGCACTTGATCTAAGTCTCATTGCAACATATTCTCACCAGCAGGAAGAAAAAGGCGCAAGAGTTTACGTGCTGGATAGTGGATTTGACATTACCCATCCCGTAAGTCAACTAATACCAACATACTTCCAGACTCCTCGGGACTAACAAGTCAATCACAACAGCTCTACGATACTTTGGTACAAGAATCTGGCATTCCAGACTGGCTCTGGCCCGGTAGTGCTGATGATGCCGATCATCTTTATCTTCCTTATTTCTACGAGGGTCCTGGAACTCACACTGATGGTGATGTTTGGGACAGTCATGGCACAGCTATGGCATGCAGAGTTGTTGGGTCCAAGCTTGGTGTGTCCAAAAAAGCATCCCTTACCATAGTCCGACTCCCTCGCTCGATAGTAGGTGCTCGAGAGGTCAGAATCAGCAGTTTTAAGACTCGGGTTCGCGTTATCGAGGATGCCCTGAATTTGGTTATTGAAGATGTGGAAAGCAGAGGAATAGAACGAATGTCTGTGGTCAGTATTTCTGGGGCCATCTCAGCCGGACTTACTTCACTACCAGTAGAAGGCGACGATCTATGGGGTGTATACCAGGGCTTTCAAGCCTTGGCAGAGCTTGGGGTCCCTATAGTTGTGTCTGCCGGCAATGGAAACGGCTTTTTAGATGCCCAGGTATGTATATCTGTGCAAAGACGATGTCTTAGAAGAACTATTACTAATTTGAATTAGAACCGCAAGATCTGGCCTATTACCAGCGAATATGTAAAGTGGGCAACCGTACTCCCACTCATTGTTGTCGGTGGCTCTGACAAAGACGGTACATTCGATGTTAAAACTAGATGGCAGCCAGCTGCCGGGTTTCCTCAATCCGGCGTCCGAATTTTTGCTCCCTCGTTTACCATGGAGCAAGCGTGTTCGGTTGCCTTGGGCACATACCATCAAGTAGGAGGTGGTACATCAGCTGGTAAGTTAAGCTGCGATGTTGTGGGATACAATAACCTGTATTTCTGAGATGAAATGATGCTTACTCTCATTCATTCAGCGGCAGCGATGACATCTGGACTTGTTGCTTACTTTCTTAATATCAAATCACACCATGATAAGATCATGGGAAACCTTGAAGCCATCAACCTTGATGGGGAGAAATATGCTTGGCCGAAAGCAATTAAGAAATATGTCGAACAAATGACATTTCAGAGACGAATCGGCCTGAGAGAAGAGTCACCCTTCATTATTACCAATGGAGAAAACCCGTTTGATAACCAAGGCCATGCAGTGTGTCGGCCACGAGGCAATTTTGCAGGAAACTCAAAGAGACAGACAGGAGGCGAATGCATCCGACAAGACGATGCTGACGCTTCTTCGAGTATCGCATCTCTATCCACTGCCAGTCTGGCTTCTGCATCATCGGCTAGTCTTGCATCTGCGTCATCGGCAAGTCTTGCGTCTGCATCATCTGCAAATCTTGCGTCCATATCATCGGCCAGTCTTGCAGCTATTTCATCAGTAAGTCTTTTATCAGTATCAGCCAGTATCGCATCTGTGGCATCAGCAATTGTGGCGTCTATATCCAGTGCAAGTATGGAATCTGCTAGCTCTGAACTGACTGCAACAAAGACATCTTCCAGCGCAGCACCAACACGTAAGTCTCTTTTCCACTAATCAACAGATGACGAAGCTATTGGCAATCAAGGAGACGAATACTGACGCGATCCACAGCCACGGACAAATTTTCAGGTTACATTGGGTCAACTTGCGGCCAGGGTAATGTTTCCCCAATGGGCAAGACGGATACTGAAAAGGTTGTGGATAAACTCTGTGACCGCTCATATACCTGGGAAACCAAGAACAAAGCTCCTCGTGAACGTCAGGGTACATCCGGATCTATAGCCGAGGTAGTTTTGGGTCAAGACGGTATCAAAACCCTTGGACGAATTTGGCCAACTGAAGATGTGGGATCCGCATGTGCAAGTGGTATATATCCACGAGCATTAACGAACAGCGAATGCTACAATGCTTACCACCGTCTGTTCAACGAATGTAAATAGTCCTTTAACCTGTCTTTAAACCTACAACTGTGCTGATGACTACAGGTCCAATGGGAGGTCTACTATCTTTGGTCCACAAGATCATAATGGATGCATGAACTTCCTCATGATCCAGGGTCCATCTAAACTTCCTCTAGAAACCACCAGTACTCCACCTCCGCAGACTTCGGCTACTCCACCACCGCCAGCTCCCGAACCTTCACCTCCTCCCACCACTATCGGTGATCGGTATTGCTACAAGCCTGATGAGTTCGACGATCAACAACCAATTCTGCCTGGCCTAGCGCAAGAAGCCATTCAAGATATGTGCAGCCGCTACTACACTTGGCAGGATGCGAAGAAGCCAGCCAATGGTGAATCCGGTAAAGGTGTACGTGTCATCAGAAGAATGCCAGGTGGACTTGGCGTCGTGGATTAACGGCTGAACCTGCACCGTACGATAAACTCTCCCAGGTGGCTTTGGCTTGCAAAGTCAACAAGTACCCGAGAACTTTGTATGAAGACGTCTGTGCATATGCATTTACTCAGATCAAGGACTCTTCTTGTAAGCTTCTCCAACACATGATAACTCACAGAGACTAACAAATGATAGGCAAAAACGGTGGTATGAACGTTGCGACTGCCATTAATGGGTGTTTCTATTTCACGATGAAGCAGGTCCAGAACTTCAATTGATTTACTTCGCGGTCCCGTTTGGGGTGTAATTACATGGATGGAGCATAGAGCGTGGAATTCACGGTATATTATGACTTTTACAATTAGAGAGCGCTAGTTTTGACTAAAATGAGAAAGGCAATTTTTACAAAATATGAATTTGAATATCGCGAATGACTTTGACAATTTGACGATACAATGTTTGAGTGCCACGAAACATTTTCAGCACTTTCCTACTCTCTCATTTTTAGTCGCAATCTCAGAACGCTACTAGAGCCTTCTTTTTAAATGTCATGAGACGATTTCAGGACTTTATGATTATCAGGTATCACTGTGACAAAACGATTCCAGCACTTTAAGAAGTTTCTATCTAGATGTCACGAAAATATTTTAGGATATTACAAATATCAGATTTGATATTATGTTAGAATTCAGCACGTTACTATCTTCAGAAATGAATTTCATAACATGATCTCAGAATATTTATTGATATCGGGTTCAAATGACATAAATAATCTCAGGATATTGCCAAGGTCACACCCGAGTGTCACGGAAATCTTTTAGGATACTACTAATGTCACATCTGAATGTCATGAAATTCTTCCGGGACATTGCCAGATCACGCGGGACCTTTTCAGGATACCACCAAGTCACATTTGAATGTCAGGAACCCCCCGAGGAACATTGATAACGTCATTTATAATTGTCACGACATTCTTTCAGGACATTACTGGAGCCACAATGACTAAAAGAATCTTTCGCGGCCTCTCGTGATGAGCATGCAAATACATGTAATCCGTACAACCCATTTCCGCGTTTCAATCATCAACCTTCGTACATAAGAAATCTAAACAGCTTCATATCGTGCCATCTCGTGAGTCATAAATCAATCGCTTTTTCGTCATTTTTCCATCATCAATCGTCTCTTGCCCACATCACCGCAAACGTAGCTCGAACCCGAACCGAGTGATTACAAGGTAGCTCCCTTCTTCTTGCTGAGAAAAGAGCTCATGGCACGGCGCAACGTCATCCTGGGCTTTCTTTTCGCCTTTTCAACTGGAAGCTTCTCGCTCTCTGAGTTGGCCGCCGCTCGGTGAAGATTTAGAACAGATTTGGTATATTTTATGGCGGATTTCAATGTTGGAGGCTCATCATCTTCGTCATCGGAGAAAGCAGAGGTCTCCACCATCAAGTCCATCAAATCACGCTCCGGGACATATGGGAATTGCAGGAACGTAGGCGTTGGTGGTTGTGAGCGAAGTATAGAGATATCTGCAATTGGAGGACCATTGTTCTGGTTGAGTGCTGTGCAAGTACTCAAATTTGATGGACGGCTGAATTTGAGGATACAAGTGGGGGCAGGGGTGGTGTTTGCTCGTGAACGTTGAGGTCTTACTAGTGGTCCAGCTGGTGTCGGCCAAGAATGGCATTTCATGTGATAGTCTTGCCGATCATCGACGGCTTCTGGCTCACTTGAAATATAGGGCAAGTAGTTTGTTCTGACAGCAGTGGAAGGTGAATAGGCTTGAATTCGGCTCTTGCGACGAGGTGAACGAGTTGCTGGAGCTCGTTTGAGATGCTGTAATTTAGAAGTTTCGGTTCTCTCATGTTGTATCTGAGAAGGTAATTTCCGAGTTGTCCTAGTTTGGCCCTGCTCTCGGACTTGGATCGGGGCGAGCAGCGGGTCTGCACAAAACGTGTCTTGATCCGCATCCCACGAGCGCCATAGATGCTCTTCGTAATCGAGTCGCGAGTTGGAACTGCCACAGCTAGAATGACTTATGTTGTGTGATGGAAATCCTGGGGAATTATCAAATAGATCTTCCATCAGCCAGCTGTCGGACCCAGAGCTGTATGATGATACCGAGTAGTTATCAGGAAAGTCATCAGATGAGACTCGCAAGGCTACCGTCCGACTTTCGATATCTGGTATGGCCATTGCGTCCTCTGCTTGGAGATCTCGATTGCAAAGGGGGCTGCTGAGATGTATTCTGGAGACTATAGCAGTCAATGGCGAGGAAAGAAGCCAGCCGTAAGACTCCCGGTGGGGCATGACTGTCATGTTATCTTTATCGATTGGCGATTGCGTGAAGAATTCTCAACGTAGGGGCGATACTTTCATATTGGTAGAGGGGGAATGCAGGCAAGGGTTAGGATTCCGATGAGCTTGGATACATCAACGAGGGATCACGGAACAACAACAGTTCTACAAAAAAATAACGCAGAAGGCGAGAGCACACAGCTTTATCAATACGGGTCTTCCCGATTTCCAATTTGGATCGTTCGCTACGTATGCACGATTTCTATGAGATGCTGCAGGTTTCGAAGTCTGTGATGCAGCTAAAAGAAGACGCACAAAGTGCAGCACGAGCTGTCAAAATCGCGTTCCGGCAGTCCCAGGAGACTAGCTCCCCCGATCGACGCTCGTTCATGCAGTTGACAACGCCTGCAGTAAGGGTTCCATGGCCCTTTACATCCCTGTGTAACAATTGGTGTCATCGGCACCTAATATAGACCCTGTTTGCAGATCCATTGTACGACAGGAGTAGACGCCACACGTGTCCAACGCATGGCACGAGGAGATTCCAGTAACCGTGGGGTATTAAGCCCCCAAGAATGCGTACTTTCGTTGGAAAATGGTAGATTACTTGAACTTAATTCCAATGGGGACGAAGTCGTGGGAAACGGAAATAGGAGGTGCAAGGCGCCTACAGGCTCAATGAGCCAGTCCGCCAAAGCTGACCATTATATTTCATGTCTCCCTTCCTCACACCGGGGATCATTCTCCGAGAGACATTGGTTCAAGATCGCCGAGACCGCATTGTGTCTTGTCGATGGAAGCTGTGGGCCTGTGGCTGAAAAGCGACATCCCTTGCTTGGTGGCGTTCGAGGGAACACCGCATCGCCATGGCACCTGGAGAAATTAGCTGGTGTGCCTGGCCATCGCGCTGAAATGTTTGTTATGATGGAAAAGATTTCCCAACAGTATATACATACCTAAAAACCGGGAGGAATGTGACTTTGCTCGCTTAAGTTGTTGTGACTGAGGTCGCTAGCAAGCGAACAAGCGAACCTGCCTTTTGCACGTACGATCAACACGGAAAGCAGCTTCGGCATCCATTGGAACCAGAATTTAAAATATCGATTGGATTTTTGACTCGGTGGGCATGAATGATAAAGACGCATGCGCTTCAGCTCACATAGTCTCCATTTTAATATTTTGTTGATATAATTTTGAACGGTTGCTAGAGCTGAGAGCTCTGATAGGCGGTGGCTGAGACAGCCCAGACCGAAGGAGTCTCGTCATTGTGAGAGGCAAAATCAATATGCACCAACCCAAACCCCTAAACATTCTTTTTCTTCTTCGTAGCCCCAATATTTCAACGCAGGCAAAGCAGCCTTCTGGATCATGGCTGGATATCCACATGAAAAGACGACTCTTTCCTTGGCATCATTAGGGGCAAATGCATTTCCCTTAAAATTGGCATCGTTGAAATGGTCTTTCAGCCCTCTCATTGTTCTCTTGGGTGGCTCAACACGTGAGATATCTTGATCTGCTCGGAGTGCTCTTTGGCGAATTTCTCCATCTGCTCTTTGAGAAGGATGTCACTTTCGCTCTTCTTGGCATCGACAAATCGTAGTTGAGTCTGATCTTTCGCGTCGCCCTGATGTGGTAGTGAGAATAATTTTCTTTCTCGCTCACCCAGATTTTATGCAGCCATTTCACACATCTTCCAGTATACGTATCCAGGAATGAGTACGCGAACTGAATGGCCATGGTCTGCTAATAGTAGTTCATCTTTCATCTCGTAGGCCAATATCACATCGTTTGTTGGATCCATCGCATAGTCAAGCGAGATGCAAGTGGCATACTTTCCTTCAGATGGCTCACCTGCACCTTCGAAATTGACACAGAGTCGGCGGCCCTGATCTGCTTTCTCGGTGTTAGTATCACTCTGTCGTAATACGTACTGTTAAGTAGTCTCACGTGAGCCAAATTACAGTAATAGTTATAGTTATATTAGTTATATCGTGGCTACAGAATCTAGTAATCGAAACTCCGCAAGGCAGATATATCTGGCCGGCCAAACCCCGGCGTAGAGACTCGACTAACTCATGATTATGGACCAACACTCGGGAATGCCAGCAGCAAGAAGAACATCTCGCAGAAGAGGTCATTTCCAGTGAGCACATGATACAGCTCTGCTCCGTCATTTAAACTCTTTCGATCGTTCAATCATGTTCAGCTCTTTTCTAAGACTTCCATCGCAAGCCAAAGGAACTGAAATATTGATACTATCGAAACAGTTTGACCAGCCCATCCATCCCTTGCTCTAGTTGTTGCTCTGGCTTCAAGCCCGAATCTTCAATTTATGAATTTCCCGAAGGAGATGAGGCACAGCACCATGATTACGAACATAGTGGAATTCATTTGTACTGATCAGGCCAGCGTCGAACAATCGAGTGAGCTTTGGCTCCCCGGTCAATGGATGCTGCCAAAGTTAGGACTGTCTTAGCGGCACGTCGAGTTCCAAAATTTCTCATCTTACCTGTCAAACAGATAAGATTTAATGATCGTGGAATCTGTTTATCAGGAATAAACTGATCCGTCTCGTCAATCAAGATTAGCGGGTCTACATGATTGACTGGCGACTTTCTCTTTCCGTCATTTTGCTTTAAACTGTATATGTAGTCTTTTTCGTGCTGCAAAGACCCGAGGGCTGCTGAGGAGGGCAATCTATTGCAGCCAATATTTCTCGCGCAATTTCTCATGCTCGGACTTTCCATCTTCGTCTTATCAGAATCCTCAACGTCTGCATCGCTACCTGACGAGCCCGCGTAAGCATCATGATGCTTGTCGTCACCATTTGATCGTTTCTATTCATGTTCTTGACGAATGGGTCACATGACTTACTACTAGATTGGTCATTTTCTTTTGCAACAGGTCTTTATGAAGCAATCCTTGGGACAAAGAACGTGATATAATGATTAGAAGGTAAGCCATAAGCGCAGGAGTTGTGGCGGCCTTGTTGAATATTAATCTGAGACTCACTTGTACTTACAGGACATATACCGATATTTCCCGGGGTTTTTATATGCAAACGTCTTGACAATTACGATTACTTAGATAGATGCGAAGACTCCCAAGCTCGACCTCGCGACCCCATTCTGCTCGAGCATCAGATTATCCCCACAACTGCTTCCAAGGCCTGCGTTTCGAATCCACTATCCACACGTCAGCAACTGCACATAAGCACTTCCGATCGTGAATGCAATCTCAATCCCAAAAAATCAGAAAATCGAGTTCGGGAATGTTACGTACTGCTGGCTCCCAATAGAATATACCATTCCCGCCACTGACACCGGCCACAACAGCAGCAACCTTCATCATCCACGTGCTCTGCCCGGCCGCACTTTTCGGAATCGACGTCGTGTCCGCAGGGAAAGAATACGCCGGACTCGTACAAACGACCGGCCAATCCGTCTCAACGACCATAATATTCTTCTTCCACGTCGCAGCCATATTCGTCAAACTCGTCTTCAGACTCGCCAAAGTGGCCGCGGAACTATAGAATGGATAATATGAGACACCCATGATATCAAAATCGCTTATTAGAAGAGGACCAGCTGCGAGCACGCTGGTGTACCAGTATTTCTGGGTGTCCCAGTTATAGCCGTTGTCGAGATGGATCATGATTTTAGGCTTGCTTGAGAGAGATGAGTCTTTGATTCCCGAAGAGGCGGAGTGGAGAATGCGGGCTATGTTGGCAAAAGATGAGGTTGAGCCTGTGGGTAAGAGGAGGCCGGAGGTTATCTCGTTGCCGATTGAGATCATGGATAGTGGGATACTGTCAGGGGGCGTCCGAGATGTATATATAGTAAAAGTCTTGATTCTGTCTATCGCTATAGTAGGAGGAACTATCTAAGTGAAGCTAACTAACAGCACTAAGTACTTAGTGCTATCTTATCTCGTGATAATATCCCGTGATATGTACTTAGTACTATCTTATCTTATAATAATATCCCGTGATATCTCCCCCCCCTAAGTATAAAAAACTCTATCCCTAGAGAAAAAAGATAGTTCGACTAGTAATATATAGTAAATATAAATAGTAATAATTATTAATCTCCTCTGCTACTCTCCCCTAATAAATCTAATACGTCCTTATTAAAATTTAACTTAGTTATAATTTATAAGATTGAAGTCATATCTTTTATATCCCTGTTCTCCTTAGTTACGACTATCTTTATTAGAGCTAGCTTTTTTATTAGTCTAATTACCTGCTTCCTCTTCCCTTTTAGAGTAGATTTAGTAAGCTTTAGTAATATAATCGTATCTTTATCGCTATCTTCTATAAGGTTAGAGGTCTAAGTAGTTAGTAAAACTAGACCTGTTAGCTTCTTCTTTAAGTAAGGTTTTCTTAGTTCGTATAGTTAGGGTTCGGTATCTAGTACTATTATACTGAAAAGGCGTCTATTTATAGTATTACCCTAGTTTTCTTAATTAACTAGATCTTTAATAGCGTATATTATTTCTGTATTTCCCGCGATACGAGTTAGTCCCTATATACTTATTAATTTTCTTAAGAAAGGTATTCTGTTTTTGACTAGGTCTATAACTCTCTAATAATATCCTAGCCTTAAGAGTTAATATATTAGGAGTTATAATAGGGCGAAGACAAAAGACTTATAGTGTTTTAATATACTTCTATTTAGTTTTATAACGTTAGTCTTATTAGTTCTCTTTAACTTTCTTCCGCCTTTAGTATCCTTCGACTAATTATAGTCGACTATACTTACGTGTCCTTTTATATCGTTAATAGGGGTTAATAGTAATTTCGATTAGATATTATAATCTAAGGATAATATAATTAAATTCGTTATATTTCCTATATCGATACGAGGTTTAATTAAATACGACTATTAATACGCTATTATACTACTTTTAATCTCGCTCTGAAAAATTAGGCCCTATGCGTTCAGACGTTTATATAAGAATATAAGGTCTTCTATCTTATTACTTATAACCGGTACTTATTATAGTTTAGGCGTAAGTAGAGTTAGAGAGTATCTTAAAATATAGAATAAAATTCCTAATATTATTATTATTAGGTCTAAGTTATAGAAAGGTACTTAATATAGTAAACCTAGTATAAATTCTATATAGTAGCCTAGTCCGTTAATATTAATTCTTAGAAGAGCTATTATACTTATAACTACGTCTAGTACTAGTAGGCGTAAGATTTATACTAGCCCGACTGTCTCTAGCGTAATAGTATATATAATCTCGCTAAGTAGTATAATTATAGACTTATAAGAGGTACTAATTAACGTAGTTAGTAAGGCGTCCAGAATAGTAATAGGGTTTAGTATATCTTAAAGCGCGCGAAAACATTCTTCGATAACTACTTTAGTATCTACGTAAGCTTAAATTATTAAGGAATATCTATTATATAATATCTAGAGAAGATATAGTATATAGTTAGCGCGGTCCCTATCTAATAGAGATCTATCGAGTATATAGAGGAAGTCTCCTATTAACTTATATATATATTCTATCTCTACTATAAGTGAAATATATACGCTATAATATATCGCAGCAGAAGCTATTACTTATAGGAATATTTTAAAGCTTAGCTTTAAACTATTATGCCCTCTTATTAGCGCGTTATCGAGGATAAATTATCTATCGGTTCTACGTCTTACGATAATACTAATATCTTCCTTAGCTTTAATTAATAGAGATAAGGTCTAGTATAAACTATCGAATACTAAGGAAGCGCTAATTAGTTGAAATACTTTCCTATCTGCTTATATATCTTCTTTATACTCCTTAGTAAGTTCTACTACTCCGGCTTCTTTTAATCTTTTTTATTAGATTTTCTTCTATCTCTTTAGTTCTTATAGTTCTTAAAGAACTAAGCGGAGTTTATCTCTAAGATACTCTCGTATAATAATTTCTATAAAATAGTAGTACTAATTATACTATATCTCCTTTATAATATTAATAGCTTTAAACTTCTAGCCTCTAAGAACTATAATATCTCCGTTAGGATAAACAATATATCCGATTCTTATATCGGGAGTTATAAGACTATTCAGGGGAAAGTCGTTTATAGTAAGGCGTAGGCGGAAGGCGTCTCTAAAGGCTACTCGCTAAGAGTATAAGTATCTATTAATTAGCGAAAAGTTAGTAAGGAACTATTTAAAAAGACTACTTATCGATATATTATAGTAAGTTACGCTAATTAGATAGTCTCCTAGATAGATACCGGTTAGGATACGAATATTACCTTAAGGGCGTTCGATATATAAGCCGGGTTCCTTATTATCCTAGATAAGTTAGTAAAGATAAAGCTAGTTCTTATAGTATACTCTATCCTTAGGAGCTTTATAATAGAGTATAAATAGTTATTAAAGTGCTTAAGGAAAGTTATTATTTAGGTTAGTATACTTATAGGAGTTATCTAACTCTCTATTCTATATAGTAAAGTTAGATAAGATATCTCGGGTAACTCTAATGATACTACTTATCTTATACCTTGAACTATATTCGTTTCTCTTAATATTAGGGTAAAGTAATCTATCTCGTAGACTTTAAAAGATTCGTAGAATATTACTTTAACGAACTAGTTAAGTAAAAGAAGATAATAAGTATACTAGGGATAATAGGGTAAGGGAGTCGAGAGTTCTTAGTATATTATTATTAGTTAGTATATTTATACGAAAGATAGGGTAGACTCTTATTATAGTTAATATAAAGTTAATAATAAAAGTGCAGATAAAGGAGTTAATATATAGTAGTAAGATTATTATTATTAGAATTTTATATATATAAGTTAGATAAAGAGGAGCTTAAGGAAGTAAATAAACGTAATAGTAGAGCGGGAATATTAATAAGGTGAATATTAATAAGGCTAATTTACTAAAATATGCGTTATATAGACGATTTATTATTTACATACTAAGGAGCCCTCGAACTTAGCGATTAAGTTCAGTACGTTCTCCTTTAGTATTAAGGCAGGTTCTTAAGATATAGTCTAATAACTTATATACTTAACTTTATAGTATATCTTCCTTATCTTATCTCTAGGTTATTTTCTAAGCTCTTTACGCAGGATCTTCTCGATAATATAATATTTAGTGCTATCTTTATTATATATCAGGCTAAGTTCAGGTGCAGTCCGATTAAATAGATCTAGTACTACTAGCTCTAGGTATTTAATTAAGATTACTAAGTATATATTTATCTATTCGGGTAGCTCTAGTTCGTAAGTAAGTAGGTTTACTTACTTAATAATCTTATATAGTCTAGATTTAATAAAAGATAGCTTAGTCTGATTCTATAAGAGCTTATACCTAGTATCTATCCCTTTAGCTAGTTTAATATAAACTTCAGCCCCTAGCTTAAGTAATACTAGTATCCGGCCCTTATTAAAGGCTAGCTTTATATAAGACTATACTAATATAATTAACTCTATCGCGTCCTAAAATAAGGTTTAATAGTTATATATAAAGTCTTATCTCTCTTTTATAGTAAATACTTAAGTAATAGTATAATTAGTAGAAGAGAAAGGGGATCAGGGTTTTTAGCTAAATCTTAGTTCATAAGGTATAAACCCGGTAGAGGTATTTTCTGAAGTATTAAGGATAAAAGATATAGCTAGTATAAAATCTTCTTAATTAGACTAATCGAAACGTCTAGTAATAGTATAGCGTAAAGCGTAGATAAATATTTAATTAGACTATTCTAATTAACTATTTACCTTAAGGTTATTCGCTATAGTAAAAGCTAAGCTAATATTAGTAAAACTATATACGTCTCCCTAAAATCCGCTAGTAAATCGTATATCCCGATCTGAAATTATCTTCTCTAGAACTCTTAGGTCCGCGTACGCGTCCTTATAATAAGCTTTAGCTTAGTCTTCGCCTTCTTAATCCTTATATCCGATAATAACTTTAATCTATTTCGTTATCTAGTCTATAAATAGTAAGACTAAGTTATATTTTTCCTTAGAAATTAGGAATCTTATAATTAAGTCTATATAGAATATATAAAGTTAAGTTATTAGAGGTAGAATTAGTATAAGTATACTGTTTAGTAGACTTCTGCCTAGTTTCGCTATTCGATAAGTAGGACAGGATACTACGTATAATTAAACTATTCGCTATATCTTATATATAAATACCTTATCTTTTAGGAAATTATATATTCTCTATACTTCTACGTATACTCGGTTATTATAAGCGATACTAAGGACTTTCTTAATTAACTTTTCAGGTATATATATACGTTTAATCCTATTAGGGTTCCAAAAGAAAAGTAACTTTATTCTAGCATCGAATCGGAATAACTTAAAAGTAGAGATACGTTTATTCCGAGGAGACTTTTAGTAATCCGTTTTTATTTTATAATAAAGCTATCTAAAAGTTCTATCCGTTAGAAGCTAGCGTAAGATAGATACTACTAGTTATTTATCTATATATATAGATATTAAATATGAAATTACTTCGTTATCTTATACTAAGTAATATACTACTTTTAAAACTGAGATATCTCTATTATTTAACTCGTATACTATATTCGATAGTCCTTAGATTCTTTTATCTTAAGGCGATTAGCGTTATAGCTAGCTTAAGGTATCTACGTTCAGATATATTTTCCTAGCTCTATAGATTATATTTATCTTATATATATACTTAGCTAAGAAGAGAAACTAATTATCTAATTAGTTACTCTTCTTATAAGGACGATCCTTAAAGTAGGATAATATTACTTAATAATCCGTATAGATAGTAAAATTTGCACTATTAAGATATTATAGTAACTTCTCTAGCGCTTATACTAGTGCGCTTATCTCTAGCTTAGTAAGCTAGTAATTTATTTCTACTATAGATAAGGACTTACATAGGAATAGGACTAGCTTTTCTACTCTGTTAGTACTATCTACCTAGTAAAGAGCTACGCCGTATCCGAATTCCTTAGAACTATCGATATAAAGTATAAAGTCTTATCCGAAATTAGGGAATTTAAGAGTTAGCGCTAAAGTAAGCTAGTCTTTTAATATATTAAATACTTATTTAGACCTATATAGCAGGTTATCTATATATTACTTAGAGTATATTTTAGTATTCTTATAATATTTAGCTTTCTAAGACCGAGTTAAATTAGTATATTCTTTATATCTTAGTTATAGAAGCGGAATAGGTATCGCTTTAGTATAGCTATCTCGTCTTACTCCCTCTCGTGGTATATTCTTAAATCTAATTATCTTAAGCTCTAATAATAATAAGGAGATAGCTACGTAGTATAATATAAATTTATGATAGTACTCGAAAAATCCTAGCGCTTTTTCTAATTAAGATAAGGTTCTTAGAAATTCCTAAGATTATATTACTTCTATCTTCTCTTCTAAAGTATTTAGCCCTAGTCTAGATACCTTATATCCTAGCGCCTTAATAGATAGCTAGGCGAAGTAGTATTTCCCTAGAGCTAGTATAACTCCGGTATCTTCTAGTAAAGTAAGCGCTAGATCTAAGTCTTTTATATATTATTCCGGGGTAGTAGAAAAGATAATTATATTATTAATATAAATAATAATAAATTTCTAAAGGTATTAGCGGAATAGATTCTCTATTCGTACTTAGAAGAATACTAGAGTTATTACTAGACCTATTATTACAATAATAAGTATTTTATATCCCTTATATGTAATAACTAATACTATCTTCTATTAGTCTGCTAGTTCTAAAGGCTATTAGAAGAAGGATTTAGTAAAGTCGATACTAGAGAAAATCGTTACTCTACCTATAGCGGATAAGATATCGTTAGCTTTAGGTAATAAGTATATATTAAGTATTAACTTCGTATTGATTTTTCTAAGGTTAATTATAACTCTTAGCTTTCTATTTCTATAGATAATAAATACTAGAGCCGAAGCTAAGGAAGGTTATCCGAGGGGTACTAGTACTAGAGAGCTATTAGCTTTTATTAGATCTAAGATTTTATCTATTTCTACCTTATCTCTTTATAATTATAGGAAAGGTACTCTTTTCAGGTTATTAATCTCGACGCTTTCCTTAAATAGTACTAGTATATTAATTCTATTATTAAATCGTCCGAGTTCGTAACGGAATAAGTTCGTATACTAGCGAAGAATATCTTATATTTTAATCTTAATATCTGCTCTAAAAGCGTCTAATATATCCGGTTCTACTATATCTTCGGGAAGAGGTCTGATTAAGAATAGGGCACTAGCTAAGTGCTTCCTTTCTAGCTCCTCCTCTATAAAGGGTTATCTTTTGTAGATACTAGCTAGGTTTAGTAGTACTAAGTAGTCTTTGATTTTAGGTATATATTATTTAAGTACTTCTAATATCTATCCTTATTATAGATAGATAAGTATCCTCCTTAGATTAGCGAATAAGATAGATATAAGGAGGCTAGTAGTAATAGCGTTAACTATAGAACCGAATTTACTTAATATTATATCGACTTAAAGATAAGGATATACTATATATCTATCTTAATATTCAGGTAGTAAGCGATATATAGTAAGTAAATTAATACTCTCTCTTAGGTATATTATAACTATCTATAAAAGGTAGATATTAGTATATTTTAGAGTAGACTTCGCGGTTTTCGCTACTTTAGTTATCTTAAGGAGTATATAGTTATTACTATCTCTTACTTATAGATAGTATAGCTTCCTTAATAACCCTTACTTAAAGTTGAGTTTATTTTCCGAGAAAAAGTTAAGCCTAAAAAGGATTCCTCCTAGTATCTTTAGTACAATATAATATCAGTAAGCCGGAAACTATAGTAGTTCCTTACTAGAAATTATCCTATATAAGATAAGTATTTCGACGAAATCGGAAATAATAGGCCTAGAACTTATACTAGAAAGACTAACCTATAAGCTATCTATCCTATAATAAGTCCTTATAGAAGGGAAGTATTACGCTAGACTTAGCTTGTCGATTAACCTAATAAGCGAAGTAGTATTAGTAGCTACTTCTATTAGAAAGTTATCTTTATTAAATATTTAGATTCTAGTATATATATTAGCTATAAAGGAAGTATTATTTAAGAGGATAGATATCTCGTCCTTCGACTTCTGAAGTTATAAGTCCGGGGTCTTTATAGTATAAGCGCTAAGGATTAGTATTTCTCTATCCTAAGCTATAAGTAAGATTATAGAGGAAGAGTTCTTAACTAAGATAAAGTCGTTCTCTTTTTCGTCTTTATAAGAAGGCGATATATAGTTAGGTATAGAAAGTGAAGATAATAATATCTTAAGTTAGATTTATTTTATCTTTTTCGTTAAGGATAATACTAAAGTAAGTTTATTAAAGACTAATAATATTACTAAAATAAGGTTTAAGTAAGAATAAAGCCGCGAGAGGACTCCCTCTAGGTCTCGCGGTAAGCCTTTCCCGAGTCTATAGATAGGAAAGGACTTATAGTTTCAGGCGATTTATTATCCTCTGAATTATACTCTTAATCCGGTTAGTATAAGAATCCGTTATTAGAATAGTTAAGTATAACTAGTAATTAAGAATAGTACGTATTATACTTATTGAAATTCCCGGTTATTAGTAGGTATTAAAGAGAGTACTAAAGTTAGTTTATTATCACGGGAACTTAAGGCTAGTACTAATATAGCTATTAGTTCTAATAGGGTTATCTTCTATTACGCTAAGTAATTAGTATAGAGGCTAGTACTAATATAGTTAACTTATTAGCCTTATCCCTCTCCTTCTCTTATTATTACTTTCTTCTGAACTCGGCGTATTCTACTAGAGGTATCTAAGGTCGCGGATAGAGTATTAGGAGTTAAGTAAGTATTATTATCGTTAGGTATCGTCCCGTTAGTACTATTAGTACTAGTGCTTAACTCTATCGTTCGCTTCGGGGGTCTCTATCTCGCCTAATACTTTAGTAGTACGAATTATCTATTACTAGTTATTATAACTCCTATATCTCCTTAGTTTACTCGTCGATATAAGACTATATCTATAAGTAAGCTTCTCTCGCTTAATTCTTAGTATTATAGATCTTTAACTTGAACTTATTTACTATATTACTATAGTCTTATAATAATATACTTATAGCTAAGCTTAGATCTAAGGCTTAGTATATTCGTCGGATAATAAGGTCTTAGTTTATCTCTCCTGCCTCGATATAGAGATTATATTTATTATCTAAGAACTATCTTAAGGATAACTCGCTCTTATTCTTAAAAGAATATCTTAAGGCGTTAGCCTTTTGTACTATTATACTTAGATTCGTATAGAATTAAAATAAGAGTTAATATTTCTATTCTTCTAAGCTCTAAGCTATAAAGCTAGTGATTTCCGGAGATAAAGTACTAAGCTAAATAGTAGCCTTATCTTTTATATAAATTAGTAGGACCTTAAGGATTATATCCTCTCTATAACAGGCTATTATTATATTAAGTATTACGATATAGCTAGTAATAGAAGTAGTACTATTAAACTATTCTATATCTTATAAGCGAAGTCATTAGTATTAGGTATTAGGTATAAGTAGCTTATTATCCTATTATAGTCTCCCTAAGTCTTAGGGGTCCGAGTTATCTCCGTTTCTTATATCAGGTGCGTTATTATTATATGCGAAGTTATAGTAGTAATTCAGAAGAGGAAGTTCTATCTCGATAGAAAGTCAGATAGATACTAGAGTGCGAGAGATTAATAGTCTTAGAACTACTAATATAGAAGATATGCGTATAGTTATCTTAGCTTCTAGGGGGCCGGCTTAGAACTAAGTTAAGAAGATATTAAAAGAAGCTACTAACTTAAGGGCTATTATTCCTAGAGTACTAATTATTCTAATAGCCTTATCTTTTAAGTTAGTTAGAATACCGGGGTCTAGGGTACGGACTAAGGCTTTAGCTTATCTTAGAATTAGCAGGAGGATTAGTCTAATTAGGTATTTATTATCTCTATCCTTTATATCTTCTTATAGGGTCTAGATGAAGATAGCGTTACTCTTCTACTTATTCTTAGTATATACTAATACTATAGCTATAGCTATCGGCAGTATAAATATAGAGCTAAGTAGCTAGTTTATTAGGATAAATTTATCTTATAGCTATCTCGCTAATTCTTTAGCTCTAGGTAAAGTCTTATCCTTTAGTAAGATAGACTATCTTAGTGAGAGAGACTTCGATAACTATAATAATTAGTCGATCGGAGAAGTCTATCTTTAATAGAAAGAGGCTATCGGGACTATTAGCTTAAGGAAAGCTTAGTCTCGGATTATTTATAAGTCGGCCGGTAGAGATATATATTAGTATTAACTTCGGGACGTAATCTATATTAGCATAATTAGTACTCTCTTAGTAAGTTAGTCTAATTTAGTATCTTAGATTAATTAAGGGTTACGAGGCGCTATAAGAAAAGGACTCGGTTTAGGTAATAATCGTAGTAGTATCTCTAGGTATTCTTAAACAGGGGATATAGATAGACCGGCGAAAGAAGTCCGTATAGATTACTCTGATTTAAGTATTAAAGATAAAAATCTCCTTTAGTAATCTCTTAAGCGATTGCTCCTCCCTTTAGTATTAGAGCCTCTAATATAGCGGTATATAGAGTAGTATTACTAGTAAAGTCTCCGGAGTATCGCAGGGGTTCCGGGTAAGTAAGAGAAGGTCCTTTATATAAGAGGTAGTAGTTTAGAGACTTAATTTTATTTTATAAACTTGGAATTATTATTATATTAAGGGGCGTCTGAGATATATATATAGTAAAAGTCTTAATTCTATCTATCACTATAGTAGGAGGAACTATCTAAGTGAAGCTGATTAACGGCACTAAGTACTTAGTGCTATCTTGTCTCGTGATAATGTCCCGTGATATATACTTAGTGCTGTCTTGTCTTATGATGATGTCCCGTGACAGATACCGGCGGCAGTAAAAGCGTTAGAGACGTCCAGAGTGTAGTTGTAGACTTTCCAAGACAGATTATTGATGGCTGTAGGCCAGCCTGAAGGGATTATCTACGCTGTATTAAAACCATTATTTCGAAGTTTGGTACATGTAAAGTAGCTGATGCCCCGGGTCCGCCCACGTATCGCTAAAATGAATATCGAGGTAAACATTCAATCCAGCAGCTTTCGCACGTCTCGCTAGCTTGAGATTGTATGCGAGATTATAATTCCCGTCTGATGGGTTGACCCACAGTCTCTGCCGGACGGTGTTGACTCCACTAGCCACGAGAACTTTCTCGAGAGGTTGAGTCACCCCTGCTGTGGTTTTGTATGTATAGCCGGCAGATTCCTCGACGAGAAGGGATGACCAATCAACTCCTTTAAAAGTCAATGCTGCTTGCACCCCTGCGAACAGAGGTGCAAGGAGGTAGACAGAACGCATTTTGGTGTTTGGAAGGCCTAGGACATGGAAGTGTACAACGTTTGACGTGGGTGATGCTTTGTTTATCTTATATACGTGCCCAAGTACAGTACAGGTGATTCTCGGGGTCGAAATTTGATACGCTGGTAGGCTACTTACGACCCACACTTGTGATGGACTGGAGTGTTCGATATATATACCTTTACCCAAACACCTGCTTCATTACAGTCATTTAACCAAGCGAAGTCTTTCCAATAATCCACCAACTCTATTCAGTTCCTTGATTTTCCTCCAATTATCGCGTCAATTTTGTCACATAAGTTCGGAGTAGAAATTCCACCTACCTTATCTCAGGCAAGCTCAGACCACTTCTACGCTCATAATTCCCGGCTAAGGCCTAATTGGGCCTGGCGGCCTAAGTGGTCCGTGTACTTCTAAAGTGAATGCCTAGTCGAGCTGCCAAGCGTCTGAGGGGGTTTAGTGCGAAAATCGCTTTACGGAGTAGAGGGTAGTTTTCACCATTTCTAGGTACTTTCTTTAAGCTACGATATTCGAACGTGTAACGATCAGAATCAATTCGAATTTAGTAAAGATCTTAGATGTCGCATCTTATTACTATATATATTAGAATATTTTTATATCACGTACTAACCTTATGATTAGGTCGATAAGGTATATACCTGCCAAGGCTCGAAGGAATTTTCCCTTTCAGTGTAGTAAGTACACGCGTGGCCTCCAGCTCCTTTACAGGATATCTTATCGTCTGCATAAAGGTCCCTGTTCCACTCTTATAATAAGGCTACACTCTTAGTCGCAGTAAAAAAGTCAGTTTTTCTCAGGGAGCATATTGCAGAGCCTAGTATATATGTTCAGTCCCGTAGTGTCGAGCTCGCTCTACTTTACACGGAAGGGGAGTGCATCTACCCGAACCTGGGAATCCCAAGTCTGGACGACCTTCTCTAGCAATCATCTCCCTCTCGTGATCCGGCATATTCATCCTCTCCACGGGGATCCGGGGAGACGCATACTCGGGAAAGCGTGAAGTAGCGGAATAGTTGGTCCTCGCACAGTTCGGACACCGGCGAGGATTCAATAGCCTGGAAGAATTTGGCAGTTCGCCAGTTGCCACGAACATAGCGTTGAGTCGAGACTCCCTTCCGATATCAAAAGGAGGCAACGATTACATCCGATAAGCGGTATAGAGCTCAAGTTTTGAGCATGTTCTCTCAAGTCGTTGAACTTGTAAGCTTGATCAGTTTTCCGAAAGTGTCAGAATTTATATCCGAGCTTGTGTCGTAAACTCTGCAAGGCGGAAGAGCAGTTTTCAATCAATGACTTCAAAAATGCAGTTCCGAACTATGATAGCCTTCGACTGGGGATATGTGATAGCCTAGATATGGGGGAAAACGCTGTGAAGCCAGGTCTTTGATAGAGAGTGAAATTCTTTAACAACTGAGCGAACATCTGGGCTGTGTCGAGATCTCAAGAGCTATCACTCCTCAAAGTAGAAGTGAGACCATCGTGAATCTTGAGCTCGTAATGACAGGAAGCCAATATAGAACTCTTCTCCAACATCTGCTCCGTTTAACGAATCTCTCGTCTTCTGTTGAGCTCCTCAATGCCATTTCCGCGGCGCACAAGCTCGCACAAGTCACGAGCCTAGACATGATCCTCATATTATATCATCTCATTTCGTCAATCCTCGACTCATTCTGTACCCTCCCGCTCTAATCTTCCATCTCGTCTCATCTTGTCCCAACGATCTCTTCTCATCTCAAAGGAAATAAAAGCATCACAATCCCTCGACCCAGCAAACGGCACTTCCTCATTCTGATTGGCTCGTAGGAATTCACGGCGGAAAGGACCTCCTTAGCCTGACCTGATCTCCCCAGGCGAAGGAGCAGAAGCCGATCCGGGGTCCACATTATGTCTCACTTGATATTGAATTGAGCTCTGAGCTCCCTGTCCCTGTCCCTGCTCCGTCTGGTCGGTTCCATCCTTAGCTTCCGCTCGGGACCGGATGATTTTCATGGGTTTCATCTGGTAAAGACGGAGGTTGGAGGGAAGAACCAAGCTGTAGGTCCCTAGGCAAAGCAAACCCGGTATGAAGTAAGGGAAAGAAGAGAAGCAAGTATGCAAGTGTCAAGCAAACGCAGTAGTAGGGGGGAAGAGGGATCCCCAGGGGATGCACCCGCAGGACTGGAAGCGAGCGAGGAGTCGTGGCGGCAGCTCTATGGAATGGGCCGGCCTCCTTGGATGTGATAGGTGAGGTGAGAGAGGTATGGATGGTATTGTACGAAGTATGGTACAGTACAGTAGCATTTGAAGGCCCGCTCCGCCCCAGCCCCCTCCATTTTCAAGGTCAAGCAAGACCGAGGCCGAGGGCGTCATGAATGACGGATGCTTGGAAGTCTCGAGTGTAGGTACGGAAGGGTAGGAACGAGTATGACCAGGACTTCGGATGAGTTTGGTAGAGGGCCAACTTTGCCACACCATTTCTTGAAAATCGATAGTTGCAAACGAGTTGGAGTATATCCATCCTACTTCCTACTTTGACCAACATGAAGAGGAAAGTGATGGTTCTGCTCATGGGAAACCAATGGTACTTACAGAGGTAAACCCGTCGTCGGTGCCCAGTCCAGCCAGACTTGCTTGGAGTGCGATGGAAGTGAAGTATGTGATGGATGGATGCACGGCTCTTATATAAGTGGTACGCCTTCGGGCTGCATTGCAATGAAAAGCAGTATTTATTTATACACTAAAGCTGGGACAGACAGGACAGACAGACTGGCGCTGGACAACGCCTGTCGTACATGCCTAGGTAGAATGTGCGATGTACCTTTCATAAGGTATAAGTACCCAGCTCAGCCTAGGTAGGTATAAGTACAGTAGTACTGTAGGTAGGTACCTGAGAAGGAAGGCGGGCGCATTCAAGCGCTTGCGTGTCTGTCTGTCTTGCGCATCTACTCGTAAGGTGTCGACATCCCCTCTCAGATTGCGAGTCCTCCGCGCCCACCTGCGTATGGAAACACCACTTGAGACGGATGGACCACGATTGCGAGCATGCTCTCATTAACACCATTTTCGCATTCTCTGCATCTACCGATTGATTCTCCGCCCCCCAACAGACCTTGCGCCGGACGTCAATTGCATGCGCGGCGAGCTGGGACGACGATTGGGTGGTGGTGGTGCTGCGTCGAGTCTGAGATCCGAAGTTTGCGCTCACATCAACTCATCCTCAGATCGAGGGATGCGTCTTGTCGAATTTCACCACTGCCAATTGTTGCGCGCATGTTGATTTCCAATTGAATAGAATTCCGCAATCCTGCGGCATCATTCTGTTTGCGAGCTTGCTCTGTATTGTCATGGTCGTGTTCGCCTGAATTTTATTTGTTCATCGCAAGCTCACCGCGCCGCACCGCACCTCACCAGCCATCTTGTTTTCACCTTTCCCCAACCTCCCCATATTCCAACTTCCCACTCCACTCCGCCCAACGTCCACACTACAGATCTTCCGACCGATCTCTCCTTGCCACATTCTTTTGCTTTCCCCTACACACACGCCTTGGTCGATTGTCCCAGCAATCGATCCCTACTCACAAGTAGGGAATCCTACATTCCTCAATCCCGAACGAGATCTACAACACCACCAAACCTCGAGCTCGTGATACCTCAATTGGAGTCGCAAATTGCCCTCTGTGGTGACTCACCCTCCAATTCACCTTGTCGACCTCACCTCATCCCCCACCAGCAGCAGCGCTGACGACCCCGTCGCCACCTCTTTCTAACGACCCTTACGAATTGAACGAACCTTTGACGCCCACACCTGTGCAGCGCCAGCAGCGGCACCCATTACGTCGAACGCACCTTGAAGCTGCATCTGCCGGAATCAACCCCCTTCCTCGAGCTCAATTCCAACCAAGACAACCAAGAAGCGACGAATTGACTCATGATTTCGACGAAGAAGCTTCTTCAACCCCATTGACTAGCTCCCAACACTACTCCCCCGAAGCTGAACAAGAACCTCGTGCCCAGCGCATCTCTCGTACAACCGCCAGTGCTATCCTCTATACCCTCGAAGAAGCTCTACGACACCCCAATCCTTTCACAACTGATCTGGTGGAGGAAAACGCTTCGATGTCCGATCTCGTAGGATTACCCGGCCCTGCTGGCAATGGTAGAAGCGGCAATGGTAGATCTCATCCACCACCCGTCACGTCTGCATCACCTGATGTCAAGGGTCCTAGAGAGATCATGAGAGAGCGCACCGCTAGGGAAGCACGGAAAAAGGCAGAAAATGAGCAGAGAGAGGCATTGGAACGTGTAAGAGCTGCAGAGGAGTCTAAGTTGTTAGAGCAGGAGAAAAGACGAAGTGCGGAACGTAGGGCAGCAGTTGCTGCTGGTGTTGCGGCACAACAGAGAGCCAGTGGGGAGTCTGGACAGAGAATATCAAGTGGTACCACTGGGCAGAGAATCTCGGATGGATCTCAGCAGCGCAGATCAGATCCCACACCAGAAGACTTGCAAGGCGTGGGACGGGGTGGAAGAGCTGTGGGAGGAGGGGAGAGTGCGCCCGCCACAAGACCTAGACCAACCCAGCAGCAGCAGCAATCGGCACCGAGACCTGCTCCTGGCTCGTCGAGACCTAGACCTACCCAAGCTGAACCAGAAGGTGCACCGGCTTCGGCACCGGATCCAGCAAGCCGCTCTTCGTTTCCTCATGCTTTCGAACGCTGGGAGACACTTTCTGCTCACTGGGAAGGCCTCACATCTTTCTGGATCCGAAGACTGCAAGAGAACAGTAATGATCTGAATCGAGATCCATTATCGCAGCAACTCTCTCGCCAAGTCACAGATCTTTCAGCTGCAGGCGCAAACTTATTCCATGCCGTGGTTGAATTACAACGTCTGAGAGCCTCTTCTGAGCGAAAGTTCCAGCGCTGGTTCTTTGAGACTCGAGCTGATCAGGAGCGTGCACAAGAAATGCAAGCAGAGCTTGAGAAATGTCTAGAAGACGAGCGCAAAGAGAGAGCAGCTGCTATCGCAGATGCAGTCGCTAAGGAGAGAGAGAACTCGAAATCTACTAAGAAGGTAGCTGAAATGCAGAGAGAATTACAAATCGCAAAGGATGAGGCTAGAAGAGCGTGGGAGGAACTTGGCCGACGCGAGCAAGAAGAGAGAGACCGAACTGCCGCTTTAAGGGATGGGCGACCTACACTTATCGGTGGAGTCCAGGTCGTGCCTATGATGCCAGGCGTCCCTAGTCAGCATACCAGCGCTCGTGACCGATCAAGGGATGGCCAATATGCTTCTACTGATGGTCCAGAAGTCGAAGGCCCCATTGATGACAGTGACGTCGCTTATCAGCAATATGCTCAATCTGAGCGAGCAGAGCCAGCAAATCCCTTTAATGACAATAGATCCAGCTCTCGACCAGCACATACTGAAGCTTCCCTCCCAACTCACCCCGCCTTCACCAACTCTCGCTCTCAAGACCACTCACCTGCTCCAGCCGTTCAACCCGCCTCTACCTCCGCCTTTTACCAGCAAAATCAAGGAGCTTCCAGCATCCATTCCGATCCTCCTTACCGCCAGCCATCCGTCCCCTCCGAAACTGGTGCCATGAGTGAGGATGAATATGAGATCGATTCACAAGGTCAATTCATCCGTGATGCCCGAGGACATAAAGTTCGTTATCAAGGTCCGCCTTCTGACGCAGACACAGATGAATACGATGTTGCCTCTGAGCGTGAGCGTGAACAAGCCAACCACCAGCGCTACGGTCAAGTTTCAGGCGTCGAATACGGTCGTGGTCCTACTGCTGCTACTACCGGACCGACTTCGAACCCGGCTGTCGGTGCACCAGCTGATTACACTGGGCAGGGCTATGGCGCTGCGGCTCCGGAGTGGGCGGCTGTCCCTAGACATCATCATCCGACTAGATTGAGTGATGTGTTGGAGGAGGATGAGCGCAGTCGCACGAGTGCGAGCCAGATGAGTCGGCGGGAGTAGATGTCCTACATGGATGTTTACCTGTATAGCGATGTTTTGTTGAATATTACACAATTCGAATTGAAACGCCACTCTTCAAGGAGCCAACCTTGGTTCTATTGGCGATTATTCCGAAAGCGAAAGGAAAGAACGCGAGAGGCAGAACGCAAAGAGAGCACAGCATCTGTTATGGCGTATTTGGTGTTGCGGGGTATGGAGAAAAGGAGAAAAAGAAAAGATTGCTTGGGTGGTTTGTCTATATGTATGGGGTACTCTTCGATTCGATACATTTTCCGCGATTTGCACGTTTTTATTGGTATGTTGAGCGAGGAATGGAGGTTGAGATGAGCCGAAACCTGGAATGCGATTTGCCAGCAAGGATATGAGAGGTTGGGAATCGGGGAAGGGAGCGGGATGATGGAGAGAGAAAGGGAAAATGGCATTCTGTACTGTAGAAAGTATTCAGGGAGAGAAAGGGAGGCATTGTCTTTACACGCTTGCTTGCTTGCGTGGCATTGCATATGTCCAAGCATCTGATTGTGCATATTTATTGGGAGAGGATGATATTTGGGGATCGTGGGTAGACATTTCTTCGAAGATAGGATCATTTCGAAGCTAGATTAAATAATATGATATTTACACAAGATATTTTGAGTCTGGTTTTGACATTTCGAGGATGTGTTTTGTTCGAACTGAGGGAGGTATAGGTGCATAATTCTGCACTTGTCTTGGAGAAGACTGGGTGCATTTCAGAGCAATACATTCTATGAGAAAGAATAATTATAACATAAGAAGTCTTATGCATCAGAGATTTGAAGTCGTATGCTAGAGGTCGTCACAAAGAGATGTGCAAAACAAGCCATGCCAAGCCATGCCAGACATGGAGCGGAGCGGAACAACGTTCGACCGCGGCCGGTATGGTATGGTGAGGTAAGCTTCCATATCAATGCTTGTACAAATGTTGATCTGTATAATCGTTCGCTTCATTGCACACCAGTTCACACCATTTCACATCCAGCACCACAACCGCCAAAACGATAGATTCAAACGAGGTGTAGCGCAGCCAATACACCGTGACGCATGAGAAGCATTACAAAGATGGCGAAATCACTCAATGCATCGCGAACGCTTCTTTCTTCACTCACAGCCCGAACTAGCAAACCACAGCTGATACGGCAATGCACACGCGCGTATACAAGGCAGGCTGCGAGATGTGTACAACAGGGTTCGAGATCTAGAATGGAGGGTGGGAGTTTGGGAACGGGGTTGGCTGGGGGGAGAGTGTTGGCTGGTGGGTATGGGAGTGCGAACGCAAGTGTGAGGGGAAGTGGAAATGGAAGTGTCAGGGGATATAAAACAGTCCAAGAGGCGAAGAGTAGATATAAATCCGGCGTGCGTTCTCCTCCCCTTCCCCTCTCTGAAACAAAATAGAAGCTGATATAAACACACAGCCATTCTCCGCCCTAGCAGGCGTCCTCTTCCTTGCCTCCGGCGCGGGACTTATCTTCTATTTCCGGTACGAGAAAGCGCGCATGGAGCGTAAGCGTGTGGCGGAAGCTGCGAAGGGGGTTGGGAGACCGAAGGTTGGAGGGCCGTTTCAGTTGCTGGATCAGAAGGGGGAGGTGTGGGGGGATGAGAAGATGAGAGGGCGGTATAGTTTGGTGAGTTTGGTTTTTGCTTTTGTTTGAGAATTTGGGGAGGAGATGAGGGAGAGAGGAATGGGACATGGCATAAGAACTCGGGAGGAAAATGAAGATAGCCTTTTTATGGTCGATGGAGTCCTAAGCTAGATTTCCATGCAGAGGAACACAAGCGAGAAAATGCTAAGAGACAGAAATCATGCTAACACACTCTCATAGGTCTACTTCGGCTTCTCCCACTGTCCAGATATCTGCCCGGAAGAACTCGACAAAATGGCTCAAATGATCGACCTCGTAAACGCCTCACCACTCCTCTCCGCCTCCTCATCCAGCGCCGACAGCAAAGCCCTCCCCCCTCTTCTCCCAATATTCATCACCTGCGACCCGGCGCGAGACACGCCCTCAGTCCTCTCAACCTACCTTTCGGAATTCCACCCCGCGATCGTCGGACTCACAGGAACCTGGGAGCAGATAAAGGATGTTTGCAAGAAGTACAGGGTTTACTTCAGCACGCCAGCTGGTGTCAAGCAAGGGGAGGATTATTTAGTCGATCATAGTATTTATTTCTACTTGATGGATCCCGAGGGCGATTTCGTCGAGGCTATTGGACGACAGCATAGTCCAGAGAGTGCGGCGGAGATCATTTTGGCGCATGTTGGGGATTGGGGGAAGGCGAAACGGTGATGGGAAGGACGAGAGTTGTGGTCGTGTATGGGGAGGGAATGGGATGGGATGTGTAGATCTATGTATGCTTTGTGTATTACGTACAGAATTCCCCGCATATTCATGTAGAACAACTGCTTTATGGCATAGGGCGAGAGGATAGGAAGGCAAGGGAAGGGAAAGGCAAACACTCACTCCCAGCTCAAATAGACACTTTATAGAAACATACTTTCTTTTCTGCTCTATCCTGTTGTATTGGATCCTTCTCCATCCCAAATCCAATCACAATTCATATGTCCCATATCGAAGTCGTCGAAAAGAGAAAGCAACTCAGAAGACCGAAACGCTCCCCTCATAACTTGAACATGTTGTTTTGATCCCGACGAAAGGAAATGACTTGTGGAAGAATGAATATTCGGACTTTTAAGTTTGGAGATTGTAGGTAGGTAGGTGGATAGGTAGGTAGGTAGGTATGTCTTGAAGCAGATAGACGACAGTATTACAGAATCTGGGCGACGACAGGAACTCATCTTTGTGTCCTATCTGACCTTGCCACATGTCTTATATACTCGAGTATTTCTGGAGGTATAGATAGAGACGACATTGCTGTAAAATCGTACCCTTGACACTTATGCTGAGACTTGGATAAATGGATCTTTACATATCTTGCCTGACCGTGCAGATTTTCTTCACATAACGGCGCTGAGCAAAATCTCATCTCCAGTAAAGCGATAGCCTGTTACTTCTGATAAAATCACCCGATAATTTCACAGCTTGAATAGTAATCTTCTGCTTACCATCCTACAATCCGAAGTGAACGTCACAGAAGCATCATGTGTATTACTGAAGTAATACTTCGAAGTCGTGTAATCAATTGATGGCTTTGCGTCGTCGATAAGTTTAATTTACTCGAGACGAGTTTTCCCCAGCTCGTGAGATATCGGGAAATGAGATTGATGATTTGTAGGGTGTGTGATATGTTATTAAGCGAGGGTTTTCACAAGATACTTCAGGGACACGAGCGACGATCATTGATTCATTGGTATGACCACCGTCGTATGGCACGAAAAGCATGAGCTCTGACTATAAAATCACGGGTTCACGGGAGAGACATCATTATAAAGCTGAGAAGAAATGTTTCATCTCTTGTTCTTCGCGACATGCTAGTATGTCTGGCGCAGTGCAGTCAGTGTTCAAGGCCCTAGTCTCGCCTTGAAGCAGTTATCAGCTTTCCATCTCGCCATGCCCTGACATCTCCACCCGGAACAAAAAACACGGAATACCCCTCCAAACGATATATAGCAGCTCATTAAGCCTCATTTTCTTACTACTGCTATGACCCATCACTATACCCCTCGGTACAGCACCCTCCCACTCCCTCACATTCAACATCAACGATATCAAACACCAAATCTTCCCACTAAACACGCCTGGGAAATCTGCCTAATCTCTCCCCTTCCTGACATAAAAACTGGATCTACAGCCTTAAAATTCATCTGCTTTTCCTCGCCGCGAGATCAACGTCAAAGTTCATATGGTGGACTAGAATAGCGCGTGACTATTCCCTGCATTGGTAATTAGTCCATTCCCAATCGAGGGCAGATTTTGCTGAGATTTAGGCTGCTTTGATAGAGGGAGGTTGAATTAGTAGTCAGTGTTTGAGCTTAGGCCAAAGGGATACGTGAAGCTTTGAGGGCATAGCGATTCGTTTCTTGTCAAGACGTTTGGGAAATTCGTCGTTCTGAGGCTGTAATATGGGTCAACTGGGACTGAGCCCCCAAATACTGGTATTGATCCATTACCTGGGACAATATCGTGTAGTAACTTAGTCATTCGAGCACGGAGAATAATCTGGTTTCTTCAGCTTCTCTGGCTATCGTTCTTGTATAAGGACAAAATACAAACGTGGAGATTCTGACTTTCTGGCGACAACTTTGTCCAGGAAGAGAAGGCGATTTCAGCTAGGAGGAAACGTTAAAACCATAAATCGTCTTCGAGGAGGACTAAAAATTTGTATTCCGTGCGTGGTTCCACGCTAGGAAACCAGAATTCATCACGCGGCCCTCGCCACCAGACTTTGACACTGGACTAGAATTTGTCTAAATTCTGAGAACGTGTGACGCTATCAAATGAATCTGACAACCAAGTCTCGGGGCCGAGCAAGTCCCTACCGGACGAGGCAATCTCTTTCAGCCAAGTAAAGCCACCAGGTAAGTGATGCCCTGTAATTCTTTGCCGACTTTGACTTTGTAAAATGAAAAGATGATTCAGGAAGTAATACTTCAAATTCACATAATCTCAAATGTTCGTCCGACAGAACCAAGTGATAAAACCTACTCTACTGACTTACTCCTAAGGTTTTTTTTTACTCCATCTGCACCATAATCTGAAAGTCCATCTCCTCCGGCTCCGCTCTCTGAGCCTGCTTAAACGAAGCCTGGATCACCTTCTGCAGTTTCCGCCATGCCTGATCATTCATCTGCTTTGTGGCTCGCGTAGTAAGACAGTTAGGCCACAATGGAGTGAACCTCAACCGGCCGAACGAGTCGATTGGAGCTCCGGACGCGATGGCATAGAAAGAGAAGAAACCTGAGAGGGTATTGTTCAAGATGACGTCGAAAGAATAGCCCGTGTCGAGATTCATTTCACCACTTGCGGATTCGAAGAGGAGCTCGAGGGTTTTGGTTCTGGAGTGCGAATTTATTGTTTTTACAAGAGTAAAGTCCTGTTTCTTGGAGGGGCCGAGTTGAGCAATCGTTCGGGTCTGGTTTGGAAGGTTCTGAAAGCCGGTCAATTCCTCTTTCGATGGTCTTGCTGAGAATGGACTTGACTTGGGCACGTGCGTGTAGTGTCCGTGTCGCTGTGGTGGTACATTTGTCAGTGTAGACATGGACATTCCACTCGGAACGCCGTGAAGTTCCTTGGATGTGGTCAGACCAGCATTTTCATCGCTAGTGATTTTCTCTCGTGTTTCTTCAATCTCTGTCGCCAGTATCGCTGAAGCGGCCCTAGCAATATCCACTTCTGTACCCAAGCGATTGGCAATTGGATCAGGTGATTTCATAGTTTCTGTCGTAATTTGGGAAAGAGGCGAAGAACGCATGATATAGAGCGGAGCGAAAGTAGAGGGTTGCGCTGGTTGCGATATGTCTGCCTCTACATACACGTGTTGTCTGTTTTGTTCTGGATGGAGAGTTCTCGTTGAAAACGCTGACCTTCTGACTGCAGCTCCCTCGTGCTCAATCATTGCTGGTTCAATAACATTTCCTTCCAAGCTGCCCTGTTTTGAATTCAAAACTTTGTTAGTGTCTGTCATCAGTCTTCCTGGATTAGTTTCAGCAGTGTCAGTCTCCATGTGCGAGCTGCTACAATTCGGGCTGAATAGATCCAAAACTCCTTGGTCCAGGTGGTGTTTAAAGGGAGTCGGCCTGACAGATTTTAAATTGTACACAGAAGCTTTTACTGGCTGCGACATGTTCTTTCCTACGGGGAATGATTGAGGATCACCAGATGTAAAGGGTCGAGGTGAGGGCACCATCGCCTGTGGATCAACTGGGGAAGTCCGAGGCTCAAGGTTATTTGTTGCTGAGCGGGAAGCCGCCGGAGTGTTGTATCTTTCGAGACTGATAGTAGTTTCATGAGAAGAGACAGTTTCTTCGCTGAATGAGTAAGCGGTTGCGTGTAGCACTGTAGTAGTTGTGGCCGGTTCTGTCTGTTGCCTAGATAAGTGCGAAGAAAGAAGACTCGCAGGTGCTTCTTGTTCAGGTGAGAACGGCAGATGCGATTCAGAACCAGGTACCGATGATCTGGACTTGCTAGGCGACAACAAAACTGTGGCTGAATCCGGGCAAGACTGAGATGGTTGAGAGTCCCGGCTATAGATTTGGGCAGGTGGCGAGCAAGCATGGTCGTCAGGTCGTCGGCCAGAAGGGCTGCTTTGCGGGGGTGGAATATTAGTCTGTTCATCCGCTACTCTAAATAAGGGAGCAATAGTTTCTGAATGTTCATTAGAAGGAGCGAAACACCCCGAGTTTGGAGTTGTTGTGGCTGTTTGTTCCGACTGCCGTTGATCAGAACCGTCGTCGGAGAAGGAAGTAAAGTCTTCAAGAGGCGCGCTTTCCGTGTCAATGCTTCTTGGGAGAGAGAAAGACAACGGCAACGTAGACTCTTCTTGGGACCGTCGTCTCTCTAGTACTTGGGGTGAAATCCTGATTTCGTGACTCATAATCTCATGCCACTCCGCTGCTTCTTCGAGGACTGATGCTCTTTTTTCGGCGAGGATTCTCTGCTTTGGAGACAATATTGATACATGTGATTGAGCAAATGAGACTTGTTTTGAAGACGCTTGTGGTCCTGGCTTATTGCCACGCCTGCCATAATGAGACAAGAATGGGCCGAAGACATTGGACTGGCTGCCAGGGCTAGTCAAGGGCGATAAACTGCCAAGAGATCTGGCAGGACTCAGATGCGATGAGCTGGCTAATATCGTAGGGCTTAGAGATAATAATGGCAGTGGTCTTATGCTGCCGTTCGTATCATCAATCGATTGAGTGACTTCCTTATGGACTGGAGTTGAGACTTCAATTGACTTGGTATTGACAAAAGGATAAGTTTTATTGTGTCCAAGGTCTGCCACAGTACCCCAGGAGGGTCTTGGTGGAAGAATGGACCTAGGTGGGTAACTTTCCGATAGAGGATGAGATATTCGCTCATTTATTGAAAGCAACTGAGGGTCGGGGGCTCGAGTTCGTCCATCCAGAGCAGCTTGTCTATTTGAGCGTGATCTGGGTTGGACTGGTTGTTGTTGAGTAGTTTCCATGGGTGCACACCGCGTGGTATCTGGCACAGGCTCAGTCTAATCAATTCTTCAGTATGGAGAAAATGCAATGTCTGAGGATCGGAAAAAAGGATCCGATCTCAGGCCCCAGATGATATAGATTTCAAGTGCGGAAAGTACTAACCTTCGAAAATCTGGCATTTCCCTTTTCATCGATGACCATGAACTGTCCAGAATTGTGGCCGAAGCTCGGGATCTGCATTTCAAGATCATTACTGGACTCAGGCCTGGTAGAGTTGTGTGCGTTAGCGTGGTTTTTTGAAGACACGAAAGTTGGGGGCCTGATGGCAGAAGATGCAGCACCTTGCCCGTTTGTCCCATCCCGATCTTGGACCTGCGCATACCTTGACAGACTTTCAATAGAAGATCGTGATTGGAACGTTCTGGAAGCCTCTTTAGTCAATCTTCGCAGACTATCGACGACAATGCTGTCCTCTGTGGAGGCATTCCTGGAACGATTCCTGTTCCGTGTAGACATTACGGCCGAGGCATCTAACGTGACCATCTCATCCTGCTGTTCGCAGATATCAGCAAATGTTCTGCATGATTGCCTGAGCATTGCAGAATCTTACCTGATCTGCCAAAGTGAGACTCCATTCATCCTCTGAACCATGCGTGGCCGTCAGCAAGGCTAGTCCTGCCAAAGATACTAGTCTTGACTTCTGTGGAATCGCAATCTTTGAAGTAGATAAATTCGGGAATGCAACTGGGCTTTTCTCCTTCGAACCGGATGTCTTTCGTTGTTTACTGAGGTACTGCTTCTTGCTTGACGCAACTGCTAGGTCTTGGGGGGGGAACAGGTCGATAGAATTCCACCATTCTTCTTTTCTTCCCCACATAAGAGCAAAGCGCCTCGTCATCTGTACATTTCCAGAATTTTTGAGCTCCAGAACAGGATATGGTACGTCCGTGGCAAGTCTGTGCGCAAGGAATTTGATCCGATCGCGAATGCGCTTCTTGAATTCATCATAAAGTAAGCCATTCTCCAAAATCTCGATATCTGAACCTTTCTTGAGGATGTTGACAAGCTCTGACCCGGGACCGTGATGGAAAACATAGTATTTGCGGTTGTGCATAAAAGTCTGCAGTTTGCCATCTGCCAGGTCGGGCCATATGATGTTTGTCTGATATCGTAAGCTCGTCGGAAACCATTCCCATGGGAACGACTTACTGTTTTCAGCCAACTCTTATTGAAGCCTGTCACCTTTCCTGCACCAACCTTGGGGCTCAAACTTCTTATGTATTGGAGATAGAATTGCGATTCGGAATCCTCTCCAAATTCGTAGCATAGCTTAGAACTTGTGTCGGTAGAGCCCTCGTCCTGTTCAAATTAGCAATATGCTCCCCTTCTTGCGTAGGGCCGCTCACTCTTTGTCTCTTTTTGCAAGACTTCGCGGGACTCTCCGTATCGGAAGCCATATCGGCTCGTCTTGCTCTCGACCGAGCAATGGACCTCCCTACGCTAGTGCTTTTTGCTTTACGACGGAGTATATGTGCTACTGTTTCAGAAATCCTGCGAGATATCATTTCAGCTGTCATCCAAAACAACTCTCAACAATATAATGTGTGGCTTACAAGGGCTCCTCTGCTGGCCAAGTTGGACCGTTGTAGTTGCCAGCAGGTGGACTTTTGCCCCAGTATAGCTCTCCTCGGGACTCCTCGACCAGAAATTCGCTTGCACAGAGCTTAATCTCGTCCGAGAGTAAGTCTCTACTACCAAAGGCACTGACATTCCTTTCATAGGCGGTGAAAAACGCGTGAATATCAGCATACAATAACTTGTGACGTTCAGGCGACAGGATTTTGCTGTATCCGAGAGTTGAATACAGCTCAGGCATACGAGGCTGCAGTGTACTTCTCTTCGGATGAGGCATTTTGTCCTGCTAGGGGAGGTGCACGATTTCTGGAGATAGGAGAAAAGAATTGAAGTGAGTATCAAATGTTCGCGTGGGGGGCATCAACAAACGGACATGGGCCACCGTCTAGCTTACAACCACTCACAGCGGAGTGCATCAAGCAGAAACAGAAGTGACCTACCAAGAGGCTGGAAGCCGCGCAAAAGCAGGATAAGTGACAGATACCAGATGAGAGAGACGCTGTATGGCCATTTAGGAGCAGCTGGGAGGACAGCTGCATGATCCAGAACTGCACGAAGATGGGGAATGGATACCCGGCAGGCCAGGACAACCGAGCCAACATTGATTGAAAACCGATTTGTCCAATTGAGTGATGGGTCATAATTGCAGTTAACGCACAGTTGTTGGTGGCGTTCCCCAATACCAATCATGATTCGAACTGCTAACTGAGACTCTCATACCGTTCCTTTGCCTTGTCTTTCGTCTTATTTAGGAAATCAGCGTATGTCCCTTTTGTTTGGCGATGCGCCTCCTCGGCAGCATCCCCGATCTTTCCCCCCTGCGCACCCAGTCCCACACCTTGAGAATACAATTCCGGAACAATTGCATCCGTTCTTCCTGTACCCAGAGCTCCCAAACCCTCTCCCGCATTCCAGCCCATCTTTCCCAGAAGTGTCGCACCTTTTGATTGGGCAGGCGGATCTTCAATTTCCTGCTTATTGACAGAAGTTTGAGTAAAGTCTTTGCTACGACCGTGCTGCGCAGCGGGTTGTTTTGGCTGATTGAAAGCTTGTCGACGCTCCCTAGCTCTGTCTCGGTAAGTGTCATCAGAAGTTGCATCCCCTGGCTTTTTGAGCTTCGCCGCAGCTTTCGAAACAAGGACGTCATTCTTCAGATTATCTCGGTGCAGTTGACTCATCCGTACATGCTTGTTTACTTCGGCTTCTGTCTTGAATTGGCGCGAACATAGAAGGCAGCATTTCCGCTTCAGATCTGCAAAGGTTTGGCTTGGCGGATCGTCGGTCTTGGGGGTCTTTTCTGAGATGCTCGATGGCAAGGTTGCGGTATCGTTACTGGCTTCTTTTTGGGGCAGACCGTGAATCTCTGCATGCCTGTTTGTCCAAAATTGAAGATGTAATGCCACAACTTTAGTTTCCTTCTCCATTTTTCTCTTCTTTAACCTTGGCTCTCCATCAGTCCCGGAATTAATCAGGCCCTCTTTTGCCGCGGCCAAGGCTAATTTGGTGTGCTTTGATTCCTTACTTTTCCCTGCGGGATTCTGAGGGGGGATAGCGGTGACCAGTTCGCTGGCGTACGCTGCTTCATCCCAGTACATCAATTTGACAGCCGCGTTTGACAAAGGACTGAAGGTAAATTTCGCGTATTCATCGCCAACTTGATGTAAAATAGGCACGAAAACGCCAGCATGGATGTACGATATCGTGACAGATTTGGAGGAAATGGTGAACTTTTCCGACGAATTGTATTTAACCATAGCAGCTTGTGCATCATCCACTGTGCTGAATTCCGCAAAGCCATATCTCCAGCTGTCGCCAGACTTCCTGTCACGAACCAGGAGGACACGTTGTAGAGATCCTTCTTTGGCGCCTAGGCTGGCATCGTTGGTGGTCGACGAGATTTGTCTTTTCTTGAATCCTTGTCCGTTACTTGGGGGTGTGCTTGCCTTGACTTTGTGCAGCTTGGCCACACCCTTAGCGAGCATTTCTTCATTTACTCCTGGCTCTAGGCCTCGCAAGAGAAGAAATTGAGATGGTACGCCATCAGGAGACACGTCGCTATCGCCAGTGGTCGCAAAGCCGGAAAATGCGGACATGTTTCCCTGAGCGACAACAAGGCCATTTGCAGTTGCGCCTAGAATAATTTAGCAATTGCCTCAAGAAGAAAGGGGACTAACGGGTTCTTGGGGCATTGCAGCGAAAACACAGTGTTCGATGGGAGAAATTGTCTACGAAGCACTGCTTGGTGTTAGCTTTAGATAGATAATCGAAGTTCCCACCTCACAATATCGCACTTCCAATCATCGTCACCCTTCCCAATTCTCTCACGGTCGTCTCGTTCTCGGCCAAAGGCTATACGAACGTGCGTTGGCTCCTTAGAAATGGACTGGTTCGGATCGTACGTGCCGTAGAGCGGAACAATTGGGTAGTATCGTTCGAGAAAAGACCTTGCCTCTGATATGCGCTCGAACTGAGCAAAGGCGAACCCTTTTGACTGACCTGCAGAGCGTCAGTCTTCGAAGATTGCCAGAACGCAACACATATACGCACCAGTTCTTTTATCCTTGATCAGTCTGACTTCCTCCAAGCCCTCGAGATGTATATGTTGTGCGATATGTTGTAATTCTTTCAAGATCTGTAAATTCAAGAAAAAGGCCATACGGCCATTTCTTATGCTTAGCCAGAATTCAAGTTTTGTTCAGATGAGGGTGGAGTAAAAGTTTAGGGTCCGCGAAAGGTAGGGGGATGGGGCGGCCAACGTCTTCCTGAGTCCATTCGAAGGGAAGGCCCTCGAGTATAACATTTCGATTTGGAGGCCCGCCAAAGTAAGGTGAGCGACTGCGACTCCGATCTCGACGAGGCGACTGGTATCCTTCACGGTCTCTATCTGTGTAGTGCGCTCTAGCATCCCGTCGTGGTGACCTTGACCTATCGTATCCTCTATCATAGCTCTCATATCGGTCCTCCTTATGACGGCGCTCATTGTTCGCAGTGATGTAAGTTCTTCCTGGGGCAGATGCTCGCGGAGGCGTTCTTGAATCATCTTAAGACATCGGGTATCAGCAAAAGTCCGTATGAGGCTCTACATATAACTCGATTACCCTTCCACGTATGATAGTCTTGGGAAGATGAGCCACGGAAGTCGTCCGCATAAGGCTGATCGTCGTACATGGCAGCGTCTTCGTTTGACTGGTAACGCATTGGGCGATTGCGATCCATTTTGCTGTATATCTTGAAAGTGGCTAGGTGTTGTAGCGTTGTAACTGGATTTTCTGAAATGCGACGTGCTTCCGATGAAGCAACCCCATGCGGCCGCTCCTATCCCACGTGACCAATCTCATGGTCATGAGTGAAATGTTTCATCATCCTCTATCACCAAATTTCTGCTTAACTAAGATCACATGCACACATCTATCGCAATGGCTAAAGAACTCGAAGACTCGGGATGTTACGTTGCTCTTACTGACGATCATCTCGATATAAGGGCTACAATGGACCGTGTCCGAAGCCCGAAAGCTGGGGCCATAGTTCTCTTTGCTGGTATGTTTCATGTCTGTCTATAGAGCTCGCATCTGAAATTTGTGATAGGCACTACCCGAGACAATTTTGACGGGAAACCTGTGAAGGAGCTTCAGTATACCTCATACGAGCCACGTGCCCTTCAGAGTATGCTCAAAATTTGCAAGGAAATCAAAGACAAGCATTGTTTAACGTCAATCGCTATGATACACCGACTCGGCGTTGTTCCAATTGGAGAAGAGAGCATTCTGATTGCTGTCTCCTCGCCTCATCGTCAAGCTGCTTGGAGAGCGGGCGAGGAAGCCTTAGAGGAGTGCAAGGAGAAAGTCGAGGTATGGAAGAAAGAAGAGTTTGGTGGTGAAGAAGGCGGAATTTGGAGGGCAAACCGTGATGGAGCGACTGGAGCAAAGATAGATCAAGGGAAGGAAGACATTGAAATAGTGCCATCATCCGCTCCACTTCACGGACCAATTCTACGACCTGGAAGGCCAGGAGAGCGAGGCCATGGATCCGTGGTACATCCCAATAACTTGCCCGATAATCAATGACTTTGTTCGCTCTTGACATGACGAACAACCTCATTCAGAATCGAGCATCGCATATACTGTAGCAAGTGCTTCATTAGGCCCTCATTATGTTCACGGAGGTATGTCAGGTCGCGCAGGAAGTTCCCAACTTCGGCGAAGACTGAATAGGGCTCTTCTTCTGATTTTAAGCCTCCTTTCAATACATCAGTCTGTTGGGTCAATATCCATACTGGAAACTAATTCCGCTGCTTAGGCTCAGGGCTTCCAGTGCCGCTCTGTAAATTGCTGCCCTCGCAAATGCCAATAACATAATCCTTGACTAAGCCTCACGCTCCAAGTTTCCAAAGATAATTTGCGCATGGCTTGGGGGCTCAAGGAATGGAGGACGGGCTTTATCCGGAAGGCATCGGAGTGCAATTTAAGTGGAATTCCGGTCGCAGAGTATTACCTCTCGCTCTCCCAAATTGAATGAAGTACATCTTCCAATATCTGTGCGATGGTTTATTAAGTCTTCTGCATGTCGCGAATTCTAGGCTCTATCGCCACAATTGAGCGAAAGCCCGAAGAGCCTCGCTCTCAGCACTCACACACGCCAAACCCCAAAATAAACACCAGCTGCAAGCCACCAGTCCTGCCAGCAACGTAGATTTCTCCATCGACTCAATTCTATGACTCATTTTGACGAACGCGAGAAGGAATCCTCACTTTGTGGGCTCAGATTTTCAGCCTTTGCCGCGCTTGAATTTGTCCCCGCCTGCGCACTGGATCAGCAATGATTCAGCATTATCTTTCGCTTGGGTTGTTTGGCCTCGCTGGAGGGTTCCTAAGCCCCGGATTCACGCCTCAGCCTCCCAATCTCAACCCGACCCTCACGATGCTATTGATCTTACCCTTCACACCAGAATCCAACCAGTCAGCAGTACTGATCATGTTTGTTGGTGGCGTTCAAAGATAATCTTACTCGTACGGCAGACAACCCGACTGTCGGCTCTAAGGCTGAGGACGCACTTCTTACCTATGGGATCTTGACAGAAGCTTGACATTTCTATTTTAAAATAGAGTTCAAGCTGCGAGGCCGCATCGCGCATATGCTTAAATTTAAAGGTGGTGGGGTATCTTCGATTGCCATTTGTCGGAACAGAATGGGCTTTGTGAGAATGATGTCGGATACGATAATCTTAGTCAAGGCTATCTTCGACACGAAGCTGGGTCCTGGGGTACTCCTCGTGGTATTCGTTCATTTCTTCAGTCTTGAAAGCGCTTTTAGACGACTTCCTGCGAGTTTGGTCAATTTCGCTCTGCCAACACGATGCAGCGTTTAATGTACCCCACAATCCTCCATCTGCCGGGAAAATCCTGCATGGTCAACTGTCTGCAAGGCTGGGACAGTTGCTGCAGTGCCAGCCTGTAGCCAGCTTCTAAAACTTAAGTTTGCTGTAAGTCTAATATATGAGGCACAAAGGCCCCTTTTATGGGCGAAGCTTCTCTTCGCAATATTTCGTTCGTTGAAGCAGCACGAGTCGTGGAGCTGGTGCTCCTCTAGGCTGCAGGTCGCTCAAGAATGCTTCCAGCTCTTACAGAAGCTGCAGCCGTAGCGCAACATTTAAGTGACCATTCTGTCAGAAATTATCCTGTCTCAAGACATCAGCCGTATCTCGAGGAGGCTTCCGAAATGTTGAGCACGCAATTGGTCGTGACTTAGAGCATAGCCATGTTTGTTGTGGAAAAATCCTTCAACAACTCGTGTAGGATCTCACGATGTTGATCTCTTGGCAGCTGGGAAACAAGTGCGGCCTCTGGTCTCTGCTGGCGAGGCTGATATGGCAAGACTGTAGCTATTGTGTTACGAGCTCTGGCAAGTGTCGATGTATAAGTATATTCTGATTCTCTTCCTTTCAAGCACTTCCTCAACCTCATCCTCATTGTCTACAGTACTATACTTCCTCCCCTCTCTTCTCTTCAAGATTGGCCTCCAAAGTAGAAGCATCTCTTCTTCTCTTGCTTACTGTACTACCATCCGTCAACATGCGCGTCAACCATCTTACCCTTGCTTTCCTACTGGGAGCAACAGCGAGCTTCTCTCTGCCGAATGTTCAGGGAGGCAAAAACTTTGCTCAAGACGGAAATGGCACCTTGGGCCTTCCTGCTCCATCACAACCACCACCAGTACCTACACCAGCAGATCACAAAGAAGGTCATTGCGGAGAAAAATGCGGCGGTGTTTGTGGTGATAGAATCATCCAAGTCCCCGAAGAATGCGATCTCGGTCCTGAACTTAACGGCAAAGAAGGATCGGGATGTACAATCGATTGCCGCAAATGTGCTATCCTGGTCTGCGGTGATGGAAAAGTTGATGAGGGTGAAGAAGTTCGTATTGCTCCAATAGTTTGCAAGGCTTTGGTCTAATCTCTTACAGTGCGATCTGGGTGGTCAAAATGGAGTCCCTGGATCAGGCTGCGATAAGTCTTGCAAGAAGTGTACCATCCCCGTTTGTGGTGATGCACACCTCGATGCCGGCGAAGAGTGCGATTTAGGAGATAAGAACGGGAATTTGGGCTCTGGATGTGATAAATCCTGCAAGAAATGTGCTGTTCCGCTCTGTGGTGACGGATATGTTGATGCTGGTGAAGAGGTCTGTGCTCACAACATCGCAGCTTGACGAATCTGCTAATTCCATGCAGTGCGATTTAGGTTATCAAAATGGCGTGCCAGGATCTGGCTGCGACAAATCTTGTAAGAAATGCGCCGTTCCCGTTTGTGGTGACGGGCATCTCGATGGTGGCGAAGAGTGCGACCTGGGTGATAAGAATGGAGTCCTAGGCTCTGGTTGCGATAAATCCTGCAAGAAATGTGCTGTCCCTGTTTGTGGAGATGGACATCTTGATGAAGGAGAAGAAGTAAGTCGCGGTTTATGCAGTTACTCGATCGCAGCAGGTATTGACTATTTCCAGTGCGATCTTGGGGCCAAAAATGGTGCATTAGGTTCTGGATGCGACAAACTCTGTAAGAAGTGCGCCATCCCCGTTTGTGGGGACGGCCACTTGGATGCAGGCGAAGAAGTAAGTCTTTCATGACTCCGAGATTATCTCCTTCGGTGTTGACGAGTATACAGTGCGATCTTGGGCCCAAGAATGGGATCTTAGGATCTAGTTGCGACGCTTCATGCAAGAAATGTGCTGTCCCAGTTTGCGGTGATGGCCATTTGGACGCCGGAGAAGAGGTCAGTACCCCTTTACAAGCTTGTGCACGGCTCTTGCCTACTTCCCCCAAGCCATGTGATTAGTATCTGACACTGATTATAGTGCGACCTCGGTAACAAGAATGGTGTTCTTGGATCTGGGTGTACGAAGGACTGCAAGACTTGTCCAATTCCAGTATGTGGAGATGGTAAGCTTGATGCAGGCGAAGACTGTGACTTAGGCGAGAAAAACGGCGTCGCGGGATCTGGATGCTCCAAGGATTGTCACACTTGCCCGAAGTCTTACTGTGGTGATGGACACGTAGATGCTGGCGAGCAGGTAAGTCTTTCGCATATTAGCGCTTGCTTCTTCACTAAACATCATTAGTGTGACCTGGGAAAAGATCTCAACGGCAAACCTGGTTCTGGATGTACCGTAGAGTGCAACACTTGCTCTTATTGTGGCGACGGAAAAGTCGATGCTGGCGAGCAGTGCGACCTCGGAAAAGACCTTAATGGCAAACCTGGCTCTGCCTGTACTACTGATTGCAAGACTTGCTCTGCCTGTGGCGATGGTAAAGTTGACAGCGGAGAAGGCTGCGATCTGGGACCTCTCAATGGTGCTTGGAATAGCGGCTGCTCAGCACATTGCCAGCCCCTCCCAATCTGCGGAAACGGCAAGGTGGAGGACGGAGAGACATGCGACAAAGGCGCAGAGAATGGAAAGCCTGGTTCTTCTTGCGATGCCAATTGCCGTACTTGCGGCGTTTGTGGAGACGGAAATCTCGATACATTCTTGGGCGAAACTTGCGATCTCGGCCCCTTGAACGGAAAGGAGAACAGCGGATGCAGCAAGGATTGTAGAGTTCTTCCTATCTGCGGCAATGGCCACGTTGAAGCAGGCGAGGAGGTAAGATTTCAGACTGAGTCAACAAAAGCTACATGCTAATCAACTTCTAGTGTGATGCAGCAGGAGCCAATGGTGCATACAACTCGGGCTGCTCAAAGGCTTGCAAGCTATGTGGTTATTGTGGAGATGGCAAGATTGATCACGCTTCAGGAGAAACTTGTGATAACGGCTGGGAACTCAACGGCACTCCCGGTAACGCATGCTCTTGGAATTGTACCGCTGTCGTCTGCGACTACTCCTGTGGCAATGGCATTGTCGAACCTGGTGAGGCATGCGATCACGGAAAATCTAATGGTAAAGCTGGAGACTCTTGTACCACTGAATGTCAATGGGTAGCTCCAAAGTGCGGAGATGGCATCACCCAGTATCCCGAGGAGTGCGACGACGATGATCTCAACGGTTCAAAATGGTCGAAGTGTACCAAAGACTGCAAGTGGGTTGTACCATGTGGTAATCCTCAACCTCCAACCTGCGGCGATGGTCTCGTCGCATTCCCAGAAACTTGCGATCTTGGATACTTAAATGGTAAAGTCGGCAGCAACTGTACCTCTGATTGCACTTTCTGCGACGATGAGCCTTCATTTTGTGGTGGTACGTAGTAATCTTTCTGGGTAGATACTCCACTTTGCTTATTTTTCATCAGATGGTGTGATCGACAAAGGAGAGGAATGTGATGATGGCAAAGACAACGGTCAAGCCTGGTCTGACTGCGATAAATCATGCAAGAACAAATACACCTCGACCTGTCCTCAAGTCTGCAACCCCAACCCATTCTTCAACAAATGCCACATCACTACTAGCTGTATTGGCACCCCAAGCTTAGCCGACTACTGTGCATGCAGAGCTGGTTATCGAGCAGACGGATTAGTTGCAACTGATGCAAAGCAATTCAGACTTGCTTTCCCGGGACAAGAATACCGAGTTTTTGTCGCCCCTGGCGTGGAGTGTAATACTCTGTGTACCAGTCCATTCCCTGGGCCAGACAGCTGTCACGAGGTTCCGATCCAGGGAAGCTGCTAATCTAGACAGCCAAATTGGAATAATGGTTGATGAGCTTGGGACTTGATGGTTTCAAATGTTTGGTGCTGGATTGGGATCTTATCGGTCGGGGATTCTTGTTTTGGTTTGCTTTCTGGGACGGAGCATTGGAGCAGCGGAAAGAAGGAGTATGATGGTAAATTTTGTCACTCATTTAAGAAAAATGGATGGAGATGGGATTTGGTTCAGGCTGGAGGCGTGGAATGGCACTTTCATATTTCCAATGCTTAGTGGTAATTTATATGATGAATATAGTTGTTCATTTTAAGACGAGTTCAACATGCTCCAGTCGTCAATTATGGCCACAATAATAGGTCTAATCTTCTTGACATGTTTTTCTGGACCTTGCGATGTGGCTGGAAGGTCTCAGATTCCAATGTCGTACACTGAAAGAAAGCCTTCCGATTATTCGCGATGAGCCCCAAGTCACCACTTCATAGATTAGACTTCCGACAGATCTCAACGCTAGAAGAGCTTACTTCGTGAATATTGAGCCCTCTTATCCTCAAAACCTCAGGAGCCAATCTTGGGCCATACATGTTCTTGCCCCTGAGGCCAAAAATTCTCACCAAATACGACCAAGTTCATGCCTTTTGCCCTGATTTAAAAGGTTCATCTATCAATTACATCTATCTAGTCCAAAGTCCGTTTCTCCATCCAGATAGTCAATTTTGCTCAAGGAGTCACAGGCTAGGACTGCTACCTATAGGTAACAACTCATTGATAGATTTGACATTCCAACTCCGAAGCAATTGTAGAGCCTCGAGGACCCCATATTCGGTTCTTTGTTTACTATATAGGCGAGGAAGCTAATCGTCGGTGAGTGGTTGGTGGTGGTGTGGGTACTCTGGGGGGG
>FJUW01000023.1:590908-706066 GCA_900074885.1 Rhynchosporium graminicola | reverse complement strand
GGGGGGGGGCGTGCGGAACCGACGATTATGTGGCGACAAATATGGGATAGACCCACATAATGAACTGGATAATCCTGGCACTGTCTTCTCTCACGATTAAGATACCCACCGTGCAGAAGACGAACTGAAATTTCCACGTACAGTACTTGGACAACCGAGTGCTATGACTACATAGCCGAAATTTTATCATGCTGAGTGAGTTGTCTCGGGCCTCACCACTTCTGAGAAGTCTTGGTGGAGAATTCTTCGGGTATGCTAAATGCAGATCCCTGCTCCTCGAGATGCCGAGGCTTGTGAGCTTCGACGACATCCCATGGTCAAAATGAGTGGAGAAGTTGGTATAATATTAACGTAGCGCACGAGATCATCCGAGAATACATAGTTCAAATACACGAATTCAATTTCACATAGCAAAACTCCGTCATGTCGAAGTCTTCTTCGGATAGCAACGGTGCATATCCTGCATTTGGAAGTCCATTGCCCTACGCAGAGCCACTCTGGTATTCCAGAAACGTATCTCCTCATTACAACGACTCACATCGACTTCTCCGAGCAGTCGTCCGAAAATATGTCGATGAAGAGATTCTTCCCCACGCCTTCGAATGGGAATCAGCAGGACAGGTTCCAGAATCAGCACGTGACACATCCATCCATGTCTCATAACTTGCTAATGATAACTAGGCGTGGAAACTACATGTCGAGATGGGTTTTGTTGGATTGGCTACTGGTGTCTACAATAATATTAAATTGCCGGGAGACATTCCTCCAGACCAGTGGGACTCGTGGCACTCGTTAATCGCGAACGACGAGCTCTCACGAGTCGTATGACTCTCTTCAACGTCCTCTGCGAAAGTCGCTGACATCAGAAGGCTTACACGGGTGTTCTGTGGGGTCTCGGGGGAGGTAACGGTATTGGTGTTCCACCTATCGTCAAATTCGGTACGCAAGCCCAGAAAGATAAGTTCCTTCCGGGGGTGGCGAACGGAAGCATTCGATTCTGTCTAGGTATCACTGAACCAGATGGTAAGCACTCGTCATTCTCATCAAGTATCGAGTCTAATTCAAGTAGCTGGATCCGATGTAGCAGGCATCAAGACGACTGCTATACGGCAAGGCAATAATTATATTGTGAACGGATCCAAGAAGTGGATCACCAACGCGATTTGGGCCGACTATGTCACAGCAGCAGTACGTACCGGAGGAGCTGGAGCAGGCGGAATCTCTGTCCTAATCATACCCCTGAAAGCGTCTGGGGTCTTGACTCGAAAAATGGAAAACTCTGGCGTCGGAGCTTCAGGAAGCACGTTCATCACGTTCGAGGATGTCGTTGTGCCAGTAGAGAACTTGATACACAAGGAGAACCGCGGTTTCGAAGTCATCATGTCCAACTTCAATGCCGAGAGAAAGTCAATTGCAACACAAGCAATTAGACTCAGTCGAGTCTGTGCTGAAGATGCATGGAGACATGCATGCACCAGGGAAACCTTTGGGACGAAATTGATTGAAAACCCGATTATTAGGGCGAAGTTTGCCAAGATGGGAAGGATGATCGAGCCAGCTCAGGCTTTCCTTGAACAGCTGACCTGGTTGATAGAATTGAATCGGAAGAGTGGAAAAGATGATGTTCGCATTGGCGGCATGACTGGTAAGTATCTCTGAACCCGTTTCAGTTGATTCAATACCTTCTTTGGTTATCGCAAACTCGTTCACCTCAATAGTTTCTCCTGGCGATTTCTGACTTGCAGCCATTTGTCTGAGCTCATACTAATTCATAATCTTCACTAGCGATGTTGAAGGTAGTCAGTACCAGATGCCTAGAGAAATGCGTCAGGGAAGCTCAACAGGTCATGGGTGGGCTTGGATATGCCAGAGGTGGCAAAGGTGGCAGGTATGTGTGGTTCCAGAGACATTCGGATAACACTGACCATTTACAGAATTGAGGCAATCTCAAGGGACGTTAGAGTTATGGCAGTTGGTCAGTGTCAAATATTGCTAGCCCATCATTTCATCCCGGATCCTAATTCAAATAGGTGGTGGAAGCGAGGAAATCATGAGCGAGCTGGCGATCAGGGAAGAAACGAAGGATCTGAAGAAGTATGCGAGTGCTTCAAGCAAGCTATGAAGTAATAGCGAGAGTTTATACAGCACATGACTGAGTTAACATTTATTCTCGCGTTTTGTTATCCATCGTATATCAAGTACCTCAAATCAAATGATGGTTTTCTTACCCTTGCTCAGATGCCACAAGCTTTGTAGAACATTGGCCAACCTCTCTCACGCCGGAATCTACAACTTGTTGAATATTTGCGAACTCTCGCCGAGAGAGATGCCGAACACCTAAGGCATTCAACGAGCTTTTCCATTATCAATAATAATGTGTCCATATCAATTGGCTTAGCAACTCAAGGATTTTTACGATCCCGACTCGGCAAACGGCTTGCGGGGTGACCAGGCCTTCAAGATTAACCCTGACGCCCTCGGGGTTTAGGCGGGAGATCGTTGCAACGTTCAAGGTCTTGAAAGACCCCTGGCTAAACGACTACTGATTGGTCACCCTATGGGTATGTCCCACAGCTCGCCATTATGTCTAGTATATTTGTCACGATTTTCTGGGCACGGAGTGCAGGATAGCTGGAAGATGGTCGTCATCTTGGCATGATGATTCTCAATTTGAACTCACCTAGCCAAGAATCTAATCTGGAATATCATACAGAATGGTAGCTGCTCTGTGAACGATTTCAAGCTCACTCACTCATTAACTAACTGTTGAGCAACAGCCAATAAGGAAGGAACGTCTGGGTAGAGCGTGCGAGAAGTGATTAGTAAGCCCAAATCGAGCATGATCTGTGCAGTTTGAGCTTGCTCTTAGTTAGAAGGATCAACCAATTCTATCACCGTCAATTGAGTACGTGCATGTGACCTCTGGAGCTGTATGCGGTCTCGCACGACACTAGCGTATCATAGCAACAGTTGACAGCGCTTTGCGAAAAGGGTCTCGAGCAACGATCGCTTTCTTGATCATATTTTACGGTGTCACTCAGACGGTGACGGCGTTCCAATACACACCAATCGATGCAAACTGGGATTTTACAGGAAATGTGGAGAGGAATTGTATCGATTCAGTCGTTTACTTTTCCGGTAGGAGCGCCGATCTCTCATATCTGCTATCATGTCTGATAATACGTGTTCAGTAGTAGCTGTCATCAACATCTTGATTGACATCTGGATAACAATCCTTCCGATCAAGACGTTGAGTAATATAAAATGGTCTACAAGGGATAAGATCGTTTTGTTCGTCATTTTTGGAGTGGGTGGATTCTCTTGCATCTCCAGGTAAGTCTTACTCATTTGCCACAAAAGGCTTTCTCACGCTATAGCATTATTCGCCTCTACACCATCAGAGTCTTTGTAGAGTCTGATGACCCCTTCTTCGACAGAGTGCCAATCAACGTTTGGTCCATGATAGAGATCCGCAGTCGTTTGCGCTTCTCTGACTGGTAAGATGGAATCTATAACATGGTCGCACTCATACTAATTTTAGTTTTAGCAATGATACCATCAGTTGCAAAGGCTGTGCAAAATCGAAGGATCAACAACATCAGTAATCCGACTGTCTTTGACTCAAATGTGCAGCAAATATTTTCATTGAGAGAAGAGGGCACCAAAAGTCCTTCGGTTGGTCTCCAGGTAAGCAAGACTGGGTATATCGTAAGAGCCACGTTAAAAGAGATGGGCGGAAGCGAGGAGCACATGATTCCCCAGTTTACGGAGATTGAGTATGAGAGGGGACGACATACTGAGGAGACGAACGTTGGATCGGCGCAGAACTCCTTGTCAGGATCTCCTATATAATCAATACGGTACAGGAATAACAAACCAGAATAAGTCATTTCTCATAAAGGTTCATTCCGTTGCAATCATGCGGCTCCACCATCGGCTATCCTGATCAAGGTGTTCTTTTAATCGTCTCCCAGCTCTAACTAGACCTAAGACCTTCTCCCCAACCAGGTGCGATAGTCATGCGCCCATGCTTAACAGTCCCAACACTGAAGCAGAAAGGAGCAGCCGCCTCGATAAAAAATCCCGTGAACGTCAGCTTATCGAAAGTCGTGGCCTTTAGCGGCGTTCTATCCTCGCTAATAAAACCATCCACAATTCCAATATTCGTGACTTGGAAATGTTATTACCGAGGCTTCCCCAAAATGCCGAGGAAATATTTTGGTAAGTTGTTCACATATTCTAACATGGCCAATGTGTGATTTCAAGGTGAAGTGATCAACGCATGACAAAGCCGAATGGAAACTCAAAGATAGAACGCAGATTCAAGCAGTTTGAGATTCTTCAGGAATTGGTATATTGGTTTGTTTTTTTGGGATGAGACTATGTAAAGTGAAAGATGAAGTCTGAGATGCTAAGCTTGTTGAACAGCGATCGGATTTTGCATTATAATTGTATAGTGGAAACAACAACTTCCCGGTTAGGTCTTGAATTTACTAAGAGGGGCGCTTAAGTTTGTCTCAATGATGCATTTTCTCGCTGTGAGGTAATGCTAGGTAATGCCAGCGAGACTTCAAAGTAAACAAATCACTCGCCAAAGGCATGCCCGTTCCTGACACGCTAAGCGAGCCAAGGGATTGGCACGAGCTCCAGGGGCTCCACCCCCTGGTGACCCTGAATTTGGAGCTTCAATTCATGCCACTACCCCGCGGTTCACTTTCCTCGACTGCGCAACGTAGCATAAACAATCAAGTACCTATTATTATTTCCTCTTGTATCATCTTATTTTCTCGCTACCATGGCAGATCTCAACCTCCAAGAGATCCATGATCTCCTCATCAGTGTTGCCCAAGAAGCCGGGCGAATGATGCTAGCAGCAACGCCATCTTACCTTTCCTCCGGCACCAAGAAGAATTGTAAGCCCCCATTTACTTAAGCATCCAATCACCCGATAGATCGCTTGCTAACTACTCTCAAGCTGCCGATCTCGTTACCGAAACAGACCAAGCGGTCGAAAAGATGGTTTCGACACGCCTCTTAACACCCTACCCCTCCTTCCAATTTATCGGCGAAGAAACCTATTACCCAGGCCAAAAGCTCACCGACGAACCCACATTCATCGTCGACCCTATCGATGGAACCACAAACTTTGTACACGCATTCCCTGCTTTCTGTATCTCTCTCGGATTCACGGTCAACAAGATCCCAACTGTTGGTGTCGTCTACAACGCATACTTAGACGAATTATATACTGCTATAAAAGGCCAGGGAGCATTCTTGGTACGAAACGGTGGATCGAAAGAAAGATTACCGCTGAAACAAGATCCGGAGCCGCTGAAGGACTTGAGTACATGTCTTGTGGGAACCGAATGGGGTAGTGATAGAACGGGGAATAATTTCGCATTGAAATGTAAGGTATTTTCCAAACTTGCGGCCTCCAAGGAGGAAGGCGGTGCTATGGTCCACTCTCTACGGTGCCTGGGATCAGCAGCGTTGAATCTGGTTTCTGTGGCAAGTGGACAGCTGGACGTGTACTGGGAAGGTGGATGCTGGGCGTGGGATGTAGCGGCTGGATGGTGTATATTGGTTGAGGCGGGCGGGATCATGGTTGGTGGCAATCCTGGAGACTGGCAGACTGAGGTTGAATCCCGAAAATACCTTGCCATTAGAGGGGCGCCAAGCGGACAGAAGCAGATCGTGGAGGAGGTCTGGGAAGTTGTTGGGGATGGGAGACTGATATATGAAAGCTGAAGGCTTGGAACGACTAATGACTTACGACTACAAAAGATTGGTATGGGCAACCCAAACACAGGCTGGATTGGGATAGATAGAAGCATTAATAGATAAAGACTGCATTGCATGCCTTTCCATCGGATATGTACTTCCAGCACCGGAACACACAACCGACCTTGGATGCGTCAAGCCACCTCTTTTCAAATTCGCCATGTACAACACCGAGAACCATCTTTTCGGACCGTTCATGCAGTCGCTGCACGATCCATATCGCGCCATCTTAAGTCCCTATGACAGTAAACTAATTCGCTCTAACCGGCGCACCCAGCTTTGCATCCGCTACGAAGCATACTAATACCATTCGAAATTGAACTTATCTGGGCACTTGGGACTTTAAAACCCTCAGGTTGCATATACAGAAGCTCGACGTTTTTATGGGCGTATGGGGGAGTCTCAGCTGGTGGGCCGGCTCCTACGTAGGCTTTTACAGAGGCGTCTTTGTTGGTTAAGGTGTAGAGACTGTTGGTGGCCATGGTGGCTGACGTATAGCCGGTCAAGAGACAGTGAAGATTTGTGACGCGGGTGCCAGCGGCCCCGCCTACGAAGGAACCTGGTCTGTATAGTGTCAGCGATATAGAATCAGAGTCTAAATTTGAATCAATGTCCTTCAAGACTATGTTATAAGGGAAGAAGGTTGGCCTACGCATCGAGATCTGTAAAAATCAGCATTTACTTTCTTCTCAAAATGCAGGAGGACTAGGCCCTACTGATCACGAAGAAATTATAAGTTCCTTTCAAAGCCTCATCTGATGTTCCCATTGTTGGAATTTTCGCAGTTTCTATCCAAGATTCACAAGTTACCATCTGATGTAGAAATTGTCCATTGAAGCCAAATGAACAAGTGCTCACCAGCCTTCGTCAACGCAAAACCTGTCGTGACAGATTTACTACCGAATTTGACCTGGAGCTTGGTAGTTACATTGGGGCTGAAATTGAGTGGTGTTTGAGCAGATATTGTGGTTGAAAAGACCAGTAATGCTAGGATTGAGGGTAGCATGTCTGCGGTAGCAGAAACTTAGGAGCGCGAATTGAGAAAGGCAATATCTTATCTGCAGTATTTGGTTGTGTATATCATGATATGAAGTATCACAGAATTGCCTAGTCAGGCTATTTATTGTATGTATCGTGGTGGCTGAACGAGATATCGAGAGGCAAACGTTGATTTCCGTTGCTTCATTAGGTGGCCAAGGATCTGTAAGTGAGTTAGAATAATCGTTTGGTACCTTGTCATATCGTAACAGATTCAGGCTGAAACTTGGTGATACCATATTCAGTGATCAACACTTGATGTGGTCGGTCCGCGCCAGAAAAAATTGATCCTCTTGTTCTAGGAAGCCAGAGTGATAGGCTGTTTACACCATTTCGCAACAGCCGAAAGAACAAAAAAAGGTAGCAAGTGAGACTGCTTGGTTTGTGGTTCATCTTGGGCAAGCGACATTAGGTCTACTTGTCTCTGGCAAAAGGAGTTCTTTGAAGCGTGCGAAAAAATCTTCTAAGACAGTCAAAATATTAAAAGTAGTCAGATAGTCACATAAAATGCAACAATCATTCTAGGTAATGTCGTATGGTAATCTGGCAAGATTGGTGTCGAATAATGGGATTGAACTATACATGCTCCACTCTTCCGCCTCAAGAGACTATGTAAAATCAACTTCGGCAAGACGAGTGTATTCAGTATCACGAAAATAGCATGTGAGAGAGATTAGAAAATGATCTTGAGCGTAGAAAAAGTCGCAGAGATATTCTCAGAACATTGCTTATGCTAAAAAAATGAAGAAGCTCAATCGAAAGCAATTCATTTCCAGTCTAGTCTCTGCGGTTCCGCTAACGATAGCTCATAATCTGTCATACCATTCCCAATTTTCATCCCTGTAACAATACTCTCACAATATCTTCACAAACGTATCCTTCTCCGCCTTCATCTTTACCTTCATCATTCTTTCACATTTCGCTGTGAGGCGATGGACCTGGACTAGTAGCAATGAATGCGGCTATGCACTCTTCCTTCCAACCTTTGAGGAGCGTGTTCTCATCCTTCTGCGTAGTAGTGTCCTCTTCTTTTCTGGCGACATGTGTTTCGTTGGGAGTAGGAAGCTCTATGACCGAAGGTTTGATCTTCTTCACTTTATCCGGAATCTTATCCTCATTTACACTTCCTCGACTCAGCTTGATCTTCTGATACCGCATTGCCTTGCTCCACGTCAGAATCCGACTCCACTCGTCTCTTTCTACAGCCGTGGCATCCCTCGACTCCACTGAGGTTCCGCTTTCGAACAGAGACTTCGAATTCGTGGAATCGATATTTGAGATTTCCCTATACGTAACGAGGGATTAGCAGATGCTTGTGTCGTTGATTTCCGAAGAAAATCTTGGGTAATTGATAATAAGGAGCACGTGGGCTTCTTCATTACGTACCAAGACCGTTCAGGATATCTCTCATGATAGCAATCATCACAGCGTGGGTGTCCGCAAAGTCTGCAACATCCGTAGTCCATCTCATTCACGACCCAATATTGACTTCGGAATGAGCTAGCCCTCAATTTTATGTCTTTGGTGCCGGTATTGTGACACATGCTTGTTTTGCAGCAGCGCCAGAATGTCAAAAACTTGTCTCGGGAATTGCACTTGAGACATCGAGCATGATCGCAGAAATTACAGAATCTTCCGGTACTTCTGCCGAAAGTCTCCCGACCAGCCTAGATGAAGATGTAAGTTGTCAGAACGAGTCCTCGCCATCCATCAAGTGTTACAATTACTGGGAATGTTCCAAGTATTGTAACTTACAATGCCATGGAATGCGTCTTTCTCCTTGCAGCAGTACCAGTGATCTTGAGAAGGAGCAAAGACTGAACCTTTGATGGAGTGGACAATCTCGGGCTGCTCGTCAAGGTCGGTATCTTGAGATGATGACATTGCTGTGGAGAGGATTAAAGCTGATCTGCGTAGCAAATGAATTGAAACTCGTGCGATGGTCTCTGATTGGGAGCGCGGTAATGATTTGGGAGAGACTACATTTCGTCCGCACAGGTTCCTTGTTTTTATGGCTCGCTCTTTCCTCGTCGTTCTCGAGGTCAGCTGCTTGCAAGTCGTTTTCCAGATACAGCAAGTCACTTACATCGTCACTTCCCTCTTCCTTGACAAGAAATCGTCTGCGAAAAGTGTTGGTCCTTAGTTTATGCCGTGATATAGAGCACCTAGATAATTTGAGTCCGGCGCGCTCCAAATTGTCTAGCTTTACATTCGTACGCTGTGGATGAGCCAGTTCGTGTCCAGTAATTCGAATTCCAAGATTCTGTTTAAACCTTCGTGACTTTCTCAGAGTCGTTAGAATTAAGTACTCAAACAATTTCGCGACACTCAAAAACTGAAATGTGTAGTCATAAAATATATGGTAGCTTTAGACTACTGCTGTATTATTGTGGACCCTGTGACGAAAAATGCTCTCTCGCCCTTTTCCTTCGCTCAAATATATGACCATGTGGATCACCAGGATTCGACTCTTTCTCGAAAACGCTCTGCATGAAATACTCGATTATGTTGCTTTTAGTATCACTAGACTTTTTCTCCTCTTCATTTCCACTATCGTCGGTGTCCTCACCCTCTTCCGTGCTCTCCTTCTCAACTTCAACTATAACGTCAAATTCTGGACCAGTGATGCTGAAAGTATGATCTTTGTTGTAAATAGTCCGGCGATCCATAACACTTGTAGTAAAGATAGATTTCCAGGCAGACTTGGCACTTGTAACGATTACCAAGCAGTGTCTTCGAAACATATTAGTACAGGTCAGCTCTTCAATGGTAAATGAGAAGGATCTTACGATGTATCAACTCCCGCTATTAGTCGATTGATCTGTGGATTTCCGGCAAACGAAAAGGCGCGGTCCGCCTCGACATTTAGTCCGGACTTCCGGAGCTTCTCTTTCGATTTCTTGATTGGAGGTTGGATCACCTCGTCATAAATACTGTGGTAATGTGCTATCTGAATGAAAGTCCGAGTTCCATGGAGGGCTTGCCCTTTGACCACGATATCAGTACCATGATCTAACAAACATAATCATTTGTTCCTGGGCGTTGAGCGCAGTCTCCTTGTGTGCTGTGGCACACCCTTGAGCAGCCCATTGGAACGGTGTCCATCCATCTTTGTCAGGTTGATCCAGGAAAACGTGTCAAGAGGCTCAGAAACCGCTCCACGATGCTTAAGAAACCACTTACAACTGCCCAGTGTATGGTGTTGCTTGCATTCGCATCCTTTGCGTTGATATCCACGACAGCGCTGCTCATTGCTTGCAGATTTCCAATGCTTGACATCGTGGTACTCTGACAAACACGATTTTGAATCCATGCTCTGTCGAGTTGGCTAGATAGACTGGCTTTTCCAGAAATAGGATGATCGAGTCGTCACACTGATCCAGACCGTCAACGACAACGAAAGATCTAGTATAGAAAAATTTGTGCAAAATTTCCGGAACATTGACCAGATTTCATGGGTGTTCCAGCTGCGATAGAAGACGACCTGTGCTTCTGCCATAATTCCAGCATTGTAGAAGACAGATGCATGACTGTATACCTTAGCACAGAGTGAATCCAGCTGCGGTGCTGCCTGTCTGAACTTCTACCAAGTCCATCCTTTTTGTTTTTAGCGAAAAGCACATTTGAATTTCTAGTAGAATTGAATCTCGAGGCTGCGATCTGGTGCTTATTTGGGATTATTCCAACATACCACTAGAATCCTAAGTTTCTAGCTTCAAACCTGATCAATTCAGTTGAGTGGCGGTGCAGGCGGCACAGTTAAATCAGCGAAGCAGAGGAATCTGAACCTCGTTGGCGCCTAAGCCATATTTATATATATCAACTTCACGCCTCGAACGACATCGATTATAGGTTTGAGACAGTTTGTATCATTTTCCAAAATTCCAGCTCCACGATGGAAATAATACACCCACTTAACGCAATCTATCGAGAGGCGGAAAACGTAGACACTGATACAAGTGATGACAACATCAACAAATCTACTTCTAATACCAGTGAAGCTGACAACGACGATGACGACTCGAGCCAAATTCCTGAATCAAAAGTGAAAAGAGATCCAAGACCATGGTATCGCAATAATCAGGAGATCCAAGATCTTGGACTTTCATCCTACAGCTACACCAATCTCGATCTAGAGACGCAAGAGATACGAGTCCTTATCCTCAAGCCACATAACGGGAAGCGAGAGAGTCCTCTATACGTCTCGTTCTCCGCTGAGACGCTCGACAAATGTGAGCCATACACGGCGCTGATTAATACTCGAGGAAACCCGTTTGATACTGCAATCATTATCATCGGCAATAACCTATGGAAAACGTCTCCGAACATATGGGTCTTTGTTGACGGAGTACGACATGAGGCTGAGGCAAGGAGGTTCTGGCTCAGAGATCTTTGTACAAATCACCGTGTCCCCGAAGAGAAAGCCAAGTACTGCAACCAAGGATGGATGGATACCATGAGCCAGCATGCTTCGAGTGTCATCGATATGAGCCAAGTCATTATGACCACGTAGGACCAAGGAAGCTCGTTCCGCCATTCGAACCTCGACAACGGAACGACAGATCATACGGAGACCCAAATTCCAAACCCATTGCCCCATCCCTCTCGCAAAGCAGCCGAATATGCGAAGGGGTCCGCAGGTCTTCCTGATCACACATACTTATCTCTCAACTACGTCGCCAGCGAAACTCGTATCGTTACCATCTCGAGAGCGCCGATAACTATGATGACCTACTTGTAGGTCTTATAGAGTATGTTCCCATCCATAGCGGTGTGAGCTTTACATGTGTCGCTTACATGTGGGGAAATGAGAAAGCAACGGAGCTGCTCGAAATTAGTGGCCAGCGAATCATGATTCGGGAGAATCTAGATACTTTCTCACGAGCCACGAGGAAGCCTGGTGGTGGGTATATGAGGTTCTGGATCGATGCCGTCTGTATCGATCAAAATAACATATCTGAGCGGAACAGGCAAGTTCCTCGTATTCTTGAGGTCTACGAGGATGCGGATACAGTAGCTGCTGGCCTGAAGAGCCTGACGAAATTAGCGACATGGCGTTAGGATTGGTTATGGACTTGAGACCTACGCACTTCTCATTCGGGAACCGCTTCTTCGAGTACGGATGGCTAGGATTGGCGAAAGAGATGATTTTCCCCGACGACTCGCCGCTTCATATCGCTTCGTATGCCTTCCTTATTTCCGTCGTGTTTGGGTCGTTCAGGAGCTCTCTGCTGCTCGGCGACCTTATATAATTTGTGGAAAGGATTTTGTCGTGGAGTGGAAAAGCTTGGATCATGCGACTTGGGGATTGCTAGATATTTGTATTCGGACAAAAATTTGGTGGAAAAATATATGCTGCGGACCCCGACCTGAAGGACGTTCCTCCTGGCGAGCTGTCGTTTGCTAGACGACCATTCTATCTTCGAAACCTGCGACAGGGTAAGGCTGACGAGATTGGAGAGAACCTTATTCGCTTCTGGTATGAATAATCAGATGTGGTACAGTATTTCTAAAAATGCGCCAGGCATCTTGGATGTGATTACGCTTTACCGAGACTTTCAAAGTACGGTACCGCAAGACAAGGGTTTTGCACTCATCAATCTGGCAACGGATATGGATAGCATGGATTCAACTCAGGACTACACAAAAGGTTTAGCTCAAACATGGCTAGAGTTTGCAGTTGCAGTTGCAAAGAAGAGCGTTGGCTTAGACATCACATGTGCAGCCGAGCCAGTCGCCGCTGACGGGTTGATCGTACCATCATGGTGTCCAGACTGGAGTACTCCCACAACGGTCTCTAACATGATCCGTCGAATATACGTTCCCGATCACTTTGATGAGAATCATGCACCATATCGGTGGACCAATGTAAAAAGCTGCCGGAATGACCAATTTGAAGCCGAGGTTCTCTTTCAATGGGTCGATTCTCGACTGTGCAGGCATCATTCTGGACACTGTTCGACACATCGGACCCTTCGATCCTAGTGAGACGATGCTGGGTGAACAACCTATCTGGAAAGATTGGATGGAAATGGCAGCAGGAGCATTACAGACCGATGAAGACGCCGCTCTTCTAATCTTGGAGCAAACATTCCAAGCTCGATTCTGGGGTATGTTATCTGGGAGTTCCGAAGGAGGAATCGATGAATTGCGAACTCGTGTCCCTGGCTGGAGTGGAGAGCAGGATGCTCTAACGGAGAACAAGGACAGAGATGTGTACGTTGTGGTGACGAATGGTAGATGTTCATTACTGAAGATGGGTTCATGGGACTTGCTCCGCATTATGTTGAGGGGGGTGCGAAGATTGCTCTTCTGAGCTGTTGTAGCTAGCCTGTGCTCTTGTATAGAATGAAGAGGGGACATACAAATTTGGAGGAAGCTGTTTTGTGCAGGGAAGGATGAGGGGTGAGATGTTAACGAAATTTGGAACGACGGAAGAAGCAGCTTGGGAGGCTATTGATGGTATGGATCGCATGAGGATTCTGTAGGGCCGGGTCACCGAGAGACCAACGGTTGAGGAGAGCGTGTTTTGAAGAAACTGGAAAGGGAGTAACTATAATGTCCGACACGAAGGAATCAATGAATGAACGGAACGGATATTCGAACTTCGCTGAGACTGATGTATTCAGTCGGAGTAACAACTTACTCCAGAAAAAATGTAGAACGCTTCATCGCTAAGCATGTAGAGATGTAAAACTATCTCACGATAGCGTACGTAACAGCAAATGGATCTAAGTGGATAAATCCTGCGAAAGTGCTATCAACTGGCATTGATGTTTGAGATTTGAGAGAGGATTCAGAGATTTGCCACAAGCTGTTCATGTCAACCCTCAAAACGGTCCGCGAGCCCACTAGATATACGACATACAGATTGAATCTCGAAGAAAAGAACACAATGAGCGTATAACGAAGTTTCCATAGCTGATACTTATAGTAAGAGCTGTTAGTCCTGACCATCTAGAGAAATCTGATTGGCTTGTTCGCCTGAGCCTCAGGTTGAAACATCAAGCTCAAGCTCACTTCTGAATTCTCGAGAACTCTTCCCAGCTTTGCAAACCGCACACGACAATCATGTTGTCTGCCCGCAAGATACCTAGGGCATGTCAATCATGTCGACACAAACTTCTATTGCTTTTCGAGAATGGGTTCACAAATTGCGCGCCTAAGAACGCTGCGCAAGCTAGATACAGTACTCGGATCCAAACACCACTTCGGACTCTACCATACCGCCCAAATACCTCACGAGCACTTTCCACGACCAGGAGGAAGGCAGAAGAAACAAAATCGGATCAGCTAAAGTTACCTGCTGAAGCTACAGAAAGTGCAGAAGGGATTGAGGCAGTCGTGAGGCAGGCGAGACAGACGTTTGGAGAAACACTTCCGAAGAACTATCTATCTGCTGAGGAATACATGATATATGAACGATTATATGGCCCACCATTACGAGAGACGAGACCGGAGGATCTGGAATACCTGCCAGGAGGAGGGGAGGAAGCTGATCTGGAAAGGGGGCGAAATGTGCTGTTGAGGCAAAATGAACAGGGCGAGTATGAGGAGATCGACTTCGATCCAGGATTTGGCTACACGGTTACGGAGGAGGGTTTGGATGGCGAGGAAAACGATCAAATGTATCTGAATGATGATCAAGCTTACATCGAGGAAGAGGCATTGGTCGACGAAGCAGCATTGATTGATCAAGAAGCATTGATTGGTGACGTAACGTTGGGCGGAGCAGAGGATCGACCACTTGATGAAGAGGGGATGAGTGAACAAGAAGAGAAATCCTCAGCTGAGCTTGAACGTGATGGAGAAGGATATGAGTACATCGAAGCCTTCGAAGAGGGAGAACCTGCTGCCGAAGATATTGACGAGACCGCAATTCGCATACAAGGACGAAATCAGCGAGAAATTGATGCCATAGCACGCCTGCAGCTCGACATGGATGCTGCGTTGGCCAAACCTATCGAAGAGGAAGAGGAAGAAGATATTGATGAGGAGTACGAAGAGGATGAGGAAGATATGGAAGAAGAAGAGGAAGAGGAAGACGACGCAGGGTGGATCAGTTCCGACTCTGTTAGAACACATCCTCATACAATGACTGGCCGATTTGGAACAAAACCTACGACCCTCACTTTTCCCACGGATACATTTCTGGCACCCATATCTGAATTACTGGCACGCACAACCTCGAAGCACATTGCCGAATCCGCAGAGAGGGTATTTGGTGGTCCCGGGCTACCGTATTCCTCGTCTGTATCAGCTGCAAAGAAAATGCTGCCACAAAGGGCCATTGCATTGGATGCTATGCAACACAAGATGAGTGAGATTGAAGCAGATGCATACTTGACGGCTGTGATGCCAGGGACATTCGCATCTATTACCAGCACGCTGGTCGAGGTCCGGAAACGACTTGGAAGCCAATGGATTCGTGATTTGATATCCAGAGAAGATGGAGAAGGTCCACGTATCTTGGACGCGGGTGGTGCAGGTGCAGGAGTCATTGCATGGCGAGAAATTCTACAAGCTGAGTGGGATGTCATGAGGGACGAAGGACTTGTCGAAGGCGAGCAGGTTCCGCATGGAAAGACATCAGTGTTGACAGGCTCTGATTCCCTACGCCATCGAGTATCTCGGTTTCTAGATGAGACCACCTTCCTGCCACGATTGCCAGAATACCACCCAGGACCTTCATCAACGCCACATTTAGACGGCAATGTGAATCAGCCTAGAAAGAGTTACGATATTATCATCGCCTCGCACACCTTGTTCCCTCTAAAAGAAGACTTCCGACGCAAGAATCTTGTACAAAATCTATGGTCTCTTCTTGACCCAAAAGATGGCGTTCTTATCATCATCGAAAAGGGACTACCCCGCGGATTTGAAGCAGTTGCTGGCGCCAGGTCTCTTCTCCTAGAGAAGCACATCTCTTCTCCTGGAGAGACTGCAGTTGAGAATGAAATTCAATCACCAAATTCTGAAAAGTCACGATTTACGAAAAAGGAAGAAGGCATGATCATTGCACCATGTACGAATCACCTCAAGTGTCCAATGTATCCGGTTCCTGGATACAGCTCTGGACGTAAAGATTTCTGTCATTTCCCTCAGAGATTCATCCGACCAAATTATCTACAAAATATCCTTGGAGCAAGGACGCGCAATCATGAAGATGTAAAATACAGTTACGTTGCAGTTCGCCGAGGTGTCGATGCCCGAAGAACGTCTCCCAATCAGTTGCAAGGCGAGGAGGCAACTTTGGAATCCCTCGTGGGGTACGAAGGCCTAGCAGAATCCGATATTGAGGCCGACGCAGAGGCAAAGGACATGAACTTTGAACCTTATAACCTACCTCGCATTATCCTCCCCAGTCTCAAACGTCGTGGTCACGTTACTCTTGACCTCTGCACTCCAGCTGGGAAATTAGAACGTTGGACTGTTCCGAAGAGTTTCAGCAGAGCTGCATATCGTGATGCGCGCAAGTCTAGCTGGGGAGATCTTTGGGCTCTGGGAGCCAAAACTCGAGTTTTCAGACCACCTCGTCTCGGACGCGGAGGACAAGAGGAAGGCAAGATGAAAGGTATTCGGAATGGCAAGATAGGCAAGGGTGGCAAGAAGATGAGGAAGAAGCACTACGATATGATTCTTGGTGGAAAGGATGGTCCTGAAATCAAAGAGGCTGGAATCCATGCAAGACTCGTAACGAACGAGAGGAGGACGAAGGGTGGACGTATTTACAAGGAGCCAAAGCCGATCAAGGAGAAGGATTTGTAGAGTACAGGATGTATAACAAAAGTCTGTTGGAGTTGGGTGTACAACTTGATCTTACCTCGCATTGGTGGACAGGTGTACCAAAATTTGTATTTTATGGAAAAATCTCCCATCGACCAAGTTAGGTCTGACGCGTGCTGGCTACGAGATCAAAACAAAGTTCAGATCTCCCTACCGCTTCTCAAATTGATTTTCTTCTTCCGGAATCATCCCCACAACATTGACATGAAACTCTCCCGGCATTCACGGCGTACATGTCGACTGCTAAACTGACCCGGCGCTTATACCTAGCCTTATACACAATGTGCAGTAAGTATAAGACGGAGTGTATCAGGCTAGACCCCATGTGCCTCAAGACGGGATCTCCCCAAATCATTTATTCTTCACCCCACCTGTTCATCTCACACCAATCACCGCATTTAAAACGCATCAGCTGTGAGGATAACTTGCACCAGAGCCTCAATGCTTAGTCATAAAATTCATAAACGATCAATTGACATAAGCTACCGCATGCATGTGTCGCATGGCAGGTGGTCCCGGGCTCTCGGTGTACGGTATTATTTGCATACCAACAGGCGAGAACGAAGAATATCAATAAGAGACCCTTCCTAGGATGTAGCACAGTGAGACAGACAACGAAGCGAAGTTCTCAATTATAATACTGCAGTACTCGCAAGAAGCTCTTCTATCTTTTGGTATAACTTCAAATCACTTCTGATCAGTAGTTGCGAAGGAGTCGCTGTGCTATTACATATCTCGGTTTTGGTGTGCGGATAATACCGTACACCGGGAGCCGGGGTAGGTATGTAAAGGGCTATCCTAGCATTCATTCAATTCGTCGGAAGGCAGCCTCCTTGCTGGAATTGGAATTGCTTAGTAACTAACCTCACTTGGAATTATCACGGCGAAATTGATATTGACCCCGACCGCCCAGCCCTCTAGATTCCCTTCTCCTCACATTCCCTCCCTCCCATCCCCCAGCTCTCGAACCTCAACCTTCCGGATTATCAGATAAATATGATATGAACGTTTGTGTTGTGTTCTTTTGGTGATTATCGCCAGTTACGCTCTTTAATTAAGCTTCTGTTGGGACGTCGAGCCAGACCTTCACACAGAACTCTGTTCTGTCACGCTGTTTCCTCCTGGGCTTCCTTCGTGCTCCGTCCAGCTTTCAGCTTTCAACTGCGAGACCTCTTCATTGAGGCCATCTCGCTCTATCATTGCTCGGTATCGTCTGTGTGGCCTCGACCCTGGATCATAATAACTCTCCCAGTCTGTTTCTGTACCCAGCTACAGTAAGTGCCCATCTCCCAGGCCTAGTCAACTACTGGACCTACGATCGAGAAGACAAACTCACCACTCGTCAGGTAGCTAGCAACCACCCATCATGGTCCTCCCCCGAACAACCCTCCTCCAATCGGCCTCGAAAATCAATACCTCATATCCACAGGCCGTACAAACCTCGGAACCCTGGTCCTTCACAACCTCCCTCCCAATCTCCTACCGCGTAGCTATCTTCCTCGACGCTTTCATCCTGTTTCTCACACTAGCGATCTTAGTCGGTGCTCTCCTTTACCTGCGGAATCGAGGGCCTACTCCTTACATGCTCAGTAGACAACGGAATCACAATCTCAGTCCGGATCCGAAGGCTAGGAGTCGTGGGGCCGGAAGGGGGATGGACGAGGAGCAGACACTCTTGATAGTGGGTTACAGTGATGAGCGACCCAAAAAGGAAATGGGCGAGCTGGTTAAGGCGAGCGAAGATAAGATCGTAGTTGGTATAGTGAAGGGTCTAGGGGGAAAGAAGAAGAAGGGCCATGTGAGATGGACGCCCAGTGTGCAGGGCGGAGAGGCTTTTGGGATTCCGGATAATTGTAATGGGAAGGGAAAGGGGAAAGAAGATGGCTTGAATTGTAATTGTGGAGGGGTGATGCATGCTGCTTGTGGGAGATATGAGGTCAAGTCTGGAAGTAGGAAGGAAGTTTGCGGGGAGAGGAAGGACGGGGCAAGTAGGTCGAAGGGCTATTAATTAATGGAGATGTTGTCAGGTCTCATGAGAATACTTTCAAATTGTTGTTTCCCGTTCTTGCCATATCCCGTCCCTGATCGCACACCCAGCTCTTGTGCCCGTTCGAAGGATGTAAATCGTGTGAGCCGTCATTTGTCTCTATCATACCTGTTGAACATCCTTTTCCAGGCTTTTTCTTGAACCAGCCACAGACAAAAAGATGGTCATAATTCATGCATGTAACATGATTTGAGAGTATATCCAAGCGGAAATTGTTCACCACACGACGCAAAGTCTATCATCCTGGACATTTCCTGCCGCTAGTGCTCTTATCAGGCGGATACGAAGAACGATAACGAATATTAGGGGTGCAGCGTCGCTTGCTAGTCTCCCGGTGTACAGGCGGAGCTAGTTTCTGAATCAAAATAATAACGTACTTGTATACACCTACTCGCACCTCTCACAAGGTCCGAAGTAGATGCGATCGCTTTGCCAACCATAGCCAGCCACTTGTATCTCGTTAGCAGTGAGTTACAAACTCAGAGGGACGCCTCAACTTCAAGCACCAGACTCGGTCACTTTGAAAGATAGCAGCAATCGGAATTGGATATATTGTGAGGAGAACGGAGTATAATCGTTCTGGTTGATCCAGAGAGATATTTCAAGAGTAACAAGGGGATAAGGCGAAGCAGTAGTTGAATAGGAAGGTTTGTTGAGATCACCTGAGTTGGGGAAGTGGTGTCTAGGATTGTCATATATCTTGGTGATAAAGTCCTCACAAGAAAGGACGCGAGCATGAAAAGGAAGATTTGCTTGTAGTCAAACCCATGATATTTTCATTTTCCTATCCCCTCATCATCAAAAACATCATGAAGTCTCCCGTTGTGTACCACCTCCACAACATACTCGCAGACTCGGGACGACGACTTGTGCGAGCTCCGTAAAGACGAAAGAGAGCTAGCCACATCTTAAAGGACATCGGCGACAGTTCGTAATGGATATAAACATGAGGAGCAGTGCGAAATGATCACCAGCAGACGACATGAAGTGATCGGAGGATCTGGAAGGAAGCAAATTTCTGCAAATTTCGTCAAGCGTGGCTAGGACATATATATCTCTTTGGTTTCCAGTTGTTGACGTGAGATGTCTAAGATGAAGGAGGGAAGGGCTCGGAGGGGTCGATATAGTCTGTGCGTACATTAGCGGCGGGTAGCTAGCTGCATAAGCCAAATTTCGGTTCTCTTCCATTCACCACCCTTCCCCTGCCCTGCGGGTGGGCAATCTTCGGGTTAACCTCCAACTTACAAAATGTTTCCCACCACTAGTATCAACGGCGACCATCGAGTTGCGATACAAATTAACTGCCATAGTCTGCGCAGTAGTAATCACCTCGAGTTCGCGTACGATACCAAAATATCTTCGCGTACCTGGGTCGTTGGGCTGTTCCCACAGTGGGGCTTCCTCATCAGAATTGAAAACACCAAAGTTTTTTGGTCTCGGAAAACATCGTGGCGACGGCGGGGTTGATTGAAATTGAGCGATGTGAGGAACACGAAAGCGGAAGCATGAGAACGAATGAAGGAGAGAAAGATAAATTTTACTCGGGGATGCTGTTCTTATAGGTATTGCGACTCTGAGAGGAGGTTACTAGGGTTCTCTTGTGAAGAGGGGAATCTAATGCGGATAGGGTCAAAGGGTAGCAGGAACTTGAGAAGCTTCATATGATACGTGCTTCAGAGTGCTGCGAGGGTTCTGAAAAGGAATTTTGGCACTAAAGACTTGGGAGTGGGTATCTGTCTGGTATTGGGCAAGAAAGTACCTCGAAACGGCTACCGATACCAGAGAGAGTGCTCTGCAGTGGCCTCAATTCGCTGTATGTTCAGCTTGGTAGGCAGAATAGAGGTTGACAGTGATGAGTTTATGCACCTCAGATCCCTTACAGTAGTGGCTACCCAGGAGGTTGATGTTTCTCGCCTAGAGGATGCCACAGGGAAAGCAAGATAGAAGGGCTAAGAAGTTGGCAGCGATTGGTTTTCAGGAAGCTCGGGGAAGAATGATTAGAAGGACTCTGTCTGATGCCTGTCGAAGTCTGGAAGGTCAAAGACTGGATTTGAGTCAGAGGTCTCAGAATCCGAAGCACAAACATAGAGAGGTACCGGAGGCCTATGAAAGGCTCAGAAAAGTAAATGCCAATACCGTGAGACATAAGTTGCAATTTGCAACGACATTCTTCCGCCTCGCAACCTCTCAAAGAGATTCTCTCAAAGAGAAAACTCTCAAAGAGAGCTGGACTTTGGGGAGAGACTGTGGAGTTTCGCTGCCTGTGCTTCCGTTAGAAATTTCCTAGGTACTGCGTAGTCTGACTTCCTAGGGTGTACTTCAATTTAGATGTTCTGACGGAAATGGGTGAACGTTTTTTAGAGCTTTCTTGATCACGGCCATAATCGTACCCCTCTACGTCCCTTGAATTGACGTGAGACTTTGATTGTTTGAAAGAGCATGAAATAATAAAAACCTCGGATTAGCAGCCAACCTACCTACGTACCAGTCGAGGAGTATCTACCACGTGATATGCAGCGCTGTGGCTGAAATATGATCTACGGCAGCATGACGCCACCCTCGGTTTCGTCTACAAGACATTGGAACCCACCAGCACCGTTCAGATATAAAATTCAAACCACATTCCTGAACAAAGAAACTCCCTTACTATTCTCTATCAAACAACACTCAACCGCCAACATAGGTCGACGACGCAGAGAACGACATCCCAACGGGAAAACCTTCGACAAACACGCCCGTAACAAACCTCGCAACATGGGTCAAGAAAATTCCCAGGTCCTGGACCCAAATGCTCGGCCTTACACTTTATCCTCACGTTCCATATCCGCTGTAGCAGACTTCATCAAGGATGGACCACCGAAAAAGATCGTTGTCATGACTGGCGCTGGTATCTCGACTTCAGCAGGCATTCCGGATTTCAGGTCACCTGAGACAGGATTATACTCCAACCTCGCTCGCCTCGACCTCCCTCATCCAGAAGCCGTGTTCGACATCTCATTTTTCAGAGAGAAACCAGAGCCATTCTACGTTCTAGCAAAAGAGTTGTATCCAGGCAAATTCCACCCGACGATCGCACACTCATTCATCGCGCTGCTGAATCGCAAACATATGCTTCACATGCTATTCACCCAAAATATCGACTGCTTGGAGCGCAAAGCCGGTGTACCAGACGACAAGATCGTTGAAGCACATGGAAGTTTCGCTACGCAGAGATGTATTGAGTGCAAGACGCCTTATCCAGATGATTTGATGAAGGAGGCCGTTGAGAGTGGAAATGTACCGCACTGTGAAGAGACGCATTGCGATGGACTTGTGAAGCCGGACATTGTGTTTTTCGGAGAGTCGTTACCAAGTTCTTTCTTCGACAATCGCGATGCTCCGCAGAAAGCAGATTTGTGTATCGTGATAGGCACCTCGCTGTCTGTTCAGCCTTTCGCACATTTGCCTAGTATGGCAAGTGAGGGAGTCCCGCGAATCTTGATCAATAGGGAACAAGTGGGTGATTTGGGAAGCCGGCCGGATGATGTGATGATTCTGGGTGATTGTGATGATGGTGTTAGGAAGTTGGCTGATGCTCTTGGATGGAAAGATGAGTTGGAGGAGATGTGGTATGTGACTACAGGGAAGCACAAGGAGAAGGAAGCTGAGAAGATTGAGGAGCGCGATAGTGGAATGACAAGGAATGAGCTACTGGAGGCGGAGATCAAGAAGTTGACGGAAGGCGTGGATTCTACTCTGAAATTAACGAAAGACCATGTGGAATGGGCCAACAAGGGCTTGGAAAAGCATGAAAAGTCAAAAGAGCTGACTTCATCCTCGGAACCTCCAAGCGAGCCGATCTCTGTCGAGAAGGTCGAGAACGAAAAGCCAGTTGAAGAACCGAAGATCGATGTAAAGGCGATTCTTGATACGAAGCTCCCACAACACGAACCTGATGCTGATACTCCAAAGCCTCATATTTGAGGAGAGCAACTTTTATTCGATGAATCTCTCGTGGTCAGGCGATGCTTTTGTACAAGTACATCCTGCTTACTGCAACGGGCTTTGGGCCGCAAATGATCCCGGACGCATGGTCTATGTGAGATATTTCTTGTACAGCACGTCCATTGGTCAGTGGGTCATTGTGCATGGCCTGGGTCGAGGAGGGCGGCGACCAGGCAGGATATGGGTCTTTGAATGGGTTGGCTTGATCAGGCGTTGAGACAGAAATATCTGCAAGGTTGATATGGAGATTAGCTGTTAGATACCCACAAATAAAACTTCCATAAAGTCCACGCAAACCTCATAAATCCGATTCTATCACGTCTAATGTGGAGCCTTTGCCCTCGGGAAGAGCAACTGCTGCATGGTTTACTTATTGATGGCAGTGATTCACTCTATATACGTTGCATTGATACTACCTTCAACCGCGTCAACCTGGGCATTATCACAATCTATTGATCTGTATCATTGAGAGACCGTAAAATTTCCTGTTGAGCTTTATTGCTGGAGGCCAGTCTAGCACGTGACTATATACAAGCGTCTGCTAGATAGAATTACTCAGTCCGAACTGTCATTCCCTCCATCTAGTTTCCTTGCAGAATTCCAATCAGAATAAGAAGATCCGAGTAGGTACGCTAGTTCCCAGGCATAGTAGCTGTCTTCGTATCAACCAATCATGGTGCTCGCGGCCCCAGTAAAATTTACCGAAATCTCAAGATGAACTTCAGCCCATGAAACACTTTTCTAACTCATTACTGATTCTCATAATTTCAGATCAATTGACAAACAAATCATTTAAACGGTTTCGAGCAATGGTTTCGAGAGACTCATCCTCCGTCGTTGTGCAATGCGTCTTAGCGGTTTAATTCGCCGCACCCGCCGATTAGGGGTATTCAACATCTGGTCAAGCATCTACAGCAAATTAAACACCAACCACCGACGCAAACATAAACACATCAAAATCGACGATGAAGAAAGTCAATTCAACAAAGAACCTCTCCATACGTTCAAGGCCCACGGCTACCGCACCATGTATCTCCTTATCCTCATCCCGCTCCTCATAATCCTCACCCTCCTCATCCTCGCCTACATAATCTACCGACCCCCTCACCTCCTCATCAGATATCTCCAACACCACAACCCGAGCGTAGTATTCCACGTGCCTCTCCCAGCTTCACAACGCATAGTCGCTCTCACATTAGACGACGCGCCCTCCTCAGAAACACCTCACATCCTCGACCTTTTAAAAGCGCACAACGCCACAGCGACATTCTTCATCATCGGCTCTCAAGCGCTGCAACATCCCAAGATCATACAACGGATCCACGCCGAAGGCCACGAGCTCGGCAACCACGCCATGACAGACTCTCCATCTTTCCGTCTCCCCCTCTCGGAACTCTCGCATCAAATCGCCGAAGTCGACGCTCTGCTCCCTGGTAACAGTAACTCGATGAAGTATTTCCGGCCTGGTTCCGGCTGGTTCAATGCTGGTATGAGAGAGCGCGTTGAGAGGGCTGGGTATCGACTTGTGCTAGGAGGTGTGTACCCGCATGATCCGCAGATTGCGAGGCCAAGGCTGAATGCGTGGCATGTGCTGAGTTTGGTGAGGCCTGGGAGTGTGGTCGTTATGCATGATAGGAGGGCGTATTCGGTGGAGCAGGCTAGGAGGGTGCTGGAGGGCTTGGAGCGGAGGGGTTATAGGGCCGTGAGTGTGGGTGGGTTGTTGGCGGTTGCAGAAGTGGAGGCGAGGAAAAAGGGAGGATGAGTTTGTAAATTAGTGTTTGTTGCTTTTGACTGCGAAATTTTGGTGGTATTGCTTGCGTAATGTTGTCGTAGTCCTTTTGTCTTCATGTATTTGGGTCACTTATGAGGTAGATACATTTTGGAGCTGATATCACGACCCTGAGATCAAGTCTTGAGTCATTGTCCACCTTGGTGAGAGGTATGGCGACATCTGACAGCCTATAACCGTAGCTCTCTATTCTGTCCTCGATCGAGATCACTGTACAATCACCACGAGACCTAACAAAGATTGGACCAGTATCATTTTTTTTGCACAGACCAGATGATAGAACGCACACGACAATTCTCCATCGCAGCAACATGTGTCCCAAAGTATGTATATAAATATATTTACAAGAAAATTATACCTCTTCCGCCAGGTTTTCATACACCACTATCAATCATATCCACCACCGCTCTATTAGAATAATTCTCCCAATCCACGCAAGTCTGCTGCATAATATATGGAATCTGGCCCATGATATCATCCGGCCTCTCCAAGAAATGCGCATACAGACCTCCACTAGCATGCCAAGCAATATGGCAATGGAACGGCCACACACCCGGATTATCCGCATCGTATTGGAAGGCAATATGACCAAAGGCTCGCATCAATTGCACATCTCGACGTTGTGGGTTCGAGGGGTTAATGATCGTGGTGCCGTCGTAATCACCGGGTCCTTCGGAGAGGATCTGCATGTTGTGCCCGTGGAGATGCATGGGGTGTGAGGCGGGTGTGCGGTTATTGACTACGATACGGATGGTGGTATTGGAGCCGAAATTCTTGACGTTCCATTCAGTGGGAAAGGTCAAGTTGCCTTGGTCGGCTTGCAAGAGTACAGGCTCGTTGTAGTTCGCGCGGAAAGAGACGTTGTCAAGCGTCCAGAGGAAACTGCCGGTTGAGTTCACGAACATTCCGACTTCGTAGGTTTGAGTGGTGGTGGGTGTCTTGATGGCGATGGGATATATGGGAACGGTTTTGGAGAGATCGTCGTTGGCGCATGTTCCTGGATCCGGGACGTCCCAGGCTGTGCTTGTGGGTGCTTTGTTTGTGTCGGCTTTGTCGTAGTAGATTGCCGCGAGGGCGTTGGGTTGCGTGGTTAAGGAGCAGATGGTTGAGATGTTGGAGCGCATCCAAAATGCTGAGTCGGCTTTGCCAACGTTGGCGGTGACTAAGACATCAGTTCTTTGGCCGATCCCGAGAGTGACTACGGTGGTGTTATAGGGTTTCTAATATGTGTTAGCCATTTCGTACGTGTTCAGTCAAAGGAATGCTACCTACAATTGCAACATAGTCGTTCTCGATGACCGTCATAGTATGTCCATCGATACTGAATCTCTGCAGAGAATCTGCTCCAGCATTGATTAAACGCAGCCTGTGAGTCTTTCCAGATGTGAACTTGAATTTTGAGAAGCCAGCATTGTTGGTACATTTAGTCAAATCCCCTTTTGCTTTAGTCGTACAGTCAAAGTTCCCCTTGCCGTTGATCAGATTGTTGTCTGCAGATACTCTTGGATTTCCGCCAGGTCGTAGAATCTCAGTTATAATATCGTCGTAGCTAGCGTGGAACCAATCGGTGATAAACACTGGTCCCAAATCGATATCATAGTCGGCGTTTTTTGGTCCGTAAATAATCATTGGGCCGATAAGTCCACCTGAGGATGAGTCAGCTATGAGCAATGTATGTGAAGACTATACTTACCAGCGTACTGAGCAGAGTAATGGGAATGGTACCAACTAGTGCCGTACAGGCTTGCTCTGAATTGGTAGGTGAAGCTGCCACCAGGAGCGATTGGGCATTGCTGGACACCTGGGACACCATCATACCAAGGCGTCTCCTTTTGTAGCATTCCGTGCCAATGAAATGCAGTTCCTTCTTCCGGACCAGTGATCTTGTTGTGGATGGTGACCTGGATTACATCTCCCCAATTCGCTTCAATCTGCGGTCCGGGGAATTGTCCATTGACTAGGATGACATTTTGCATGTAACCATCAGGTGCAATCTGCCCTCGAGTAACAGTGAAGTCGTAAGTGCGAATGACACCAGTGTTGGGTGCTTCGGTATATGGGTTGCTCCCGGCTGCTGTAAGGTAACCCCAAGGAAATCCACCGACGATAGGATTATTACTGAGGAAGGCTGGAAAGGTTTGAGCTTGAAGAGTTCCAAATTTAGAAAGACTGTACAATGGTTAGCCACATAGCTTGGCAGTACATTTCAGATGAAAACCGAGATCAAACTCGAGTCGTATGAGGGAAACAAGTATGAAGATAAGCCGAACGAGAGACCTACCCGTTGGTTTGCACCTGGTTCAAGACACCGACGACGCCCATGACGCCCTTGAAAAAGCTTCCCATTAAAGACATAATTACGGAATGAAACGCAGATTCACAACGACTGTGTAACTCAGACCACTGAAGGCTGGTTAAGAAGGATTGAGAGCCATTGAGCAGGAACACAACACTTATAGCCCACTCCTTTCCCGACGATACGCGGGTTGCCTCCCACCGGACTTGACAAGTAATCGTACTAGATTACGTGCAGGATAGAACAGAACATAGCGAGCCTGGAGCCTTGTCCTGTCAGCTCTCGAACGGTCTCGTTCCCGGGCCTATTTCTCGAGGCGATGGCTTGAATAGTGCCATGTAGCGGGAGTGGAAGTACCGAAGTGGACCTGCTTGCGTAGAGTTCGTCCCAATTCACTTGGCATGCTTTCCCATAACTGAAATGATATGCAGGGAAGCTTAAGCGGTTTGCTTGGTCGGAGTAAAGACACAAGCTGAGGCTGATAAGTGACTATGCCCCGAGCCATTAGTTGTCGGATGAATAGAGGGGATGAGCAGACCTCGGTGCGGACTGTACGTAGGGTCTGGAGATCAGTAGACTCTGAAACAATATTCTCCGAGACATTGCTTTCGACGGGATGAACTGTACCGAGAAAGGAGAAAGGGCAAATGACCAGGTAGACAAGCACATAGTTACGATTATACTCAAATCTTCCGATGCTGAAAATTTACTTTGATGGCGCCGATGGACTTGAAAGGCTGTGTCCAGTAAGTTTCATGGACAGTTAGCTAAAAGCATCTTGGTGCGAGAAAGGATTTTCCGTTCTAGAATGAAGTGATCTTTTGCGAAGTCAGAGACTAAAAGTGTTAGCTTCGTGATAGGATCCGAGCACGCGAGAGCTAGAAAGATCCTAAGAAAGGTACAGTCTGTGCTTTTTCCCTTTCGAGGATGGACTATATCCTAGCGACCTAGAAGAAGCGAAAGACATTTTCAGGTACGTATCCAATCAGAATGAGGAAGACCAAGCGGATCATAGTGACAAAAGTTGTTTCCTTCGAAGCTTGAAGGGAACCGCAGAGACCGAGAGGCGAAATCTGTTTCAATGCATTCACTGAATGCCGATTTCACCAAAGTAATCAGATTTTGGCCAATATTGCGATTTTGACCAAACCCTCTATTGTTTGGCCAATACTGTATAAAGGCAGATGATCAAGATACTAGTACAAATGCGACTCCTGTGTTTACCCTGCTACTACGCTGTCTTTTCGATACCTCAGGAGGCTCAAACCTGTCCACCGTCGGCTTCTGGTCTACATGTGGGAGCATAAATTGTGTCCCATTGGAGAATAACCGATACTTGCAATCTTGAGAGAAGGCATTGCAACAGGTGAAGAAGGTGATCCTGGGTGATGTAGAAAGGTAGCCGGGAGAAAAGGTGTTCGAGTGTATAAGAAACAGATAATTAAATCATTACACAAGAGCTCATTATCAAGAGAATGGGAGCCAGAATCGATAAACTTTATAGAAGTTGATCAATAATCAAAGTTTGGTTAAACTAGGCAAATGTTGATCAGAGAGGTAATGAGTTTGACCAAAAATGGTATCTGGTGAGCACACAATTAGTGGGAAATAAGTTACCCAGATGGAATACTCAAGCCCGACTGTTTGAATCTGTTCAGCATGGAAATACACATATCGTGCTGGTCTCCATCCGTAGTCATGATTTTAAGGTTCATGCAAAGCATTGTTGTTAAGGGTAAGCTGGGGGATCCATGACACAGATCTCCCGCGCACACGGGAAAAGTGGGAGAGCTCGAGGGCTCCCCCATATGAAAGGACCTCATGATTATTGTATACCCCGGTCCCCTACCCACGGAGAATGGTACTAGTCGTCCTCTTTGAATTCCTAAGCCTCCTTTCTGAATTGTCAAGAGCTTGAACTACAAGAACATCAGCATCATTTCCAAGGATTATCGTGCCGTTCGGAACTTCGGATGGCATCCGGTGGCTAGTACTATTTCCCTTCATGCTCGGCATCGAAGGGGATTTGGAATGTCCCTCTAGAACCACGGCCGCAAACCACGGATGTCATGGCGGACTTCGACTTGTGGAGCCGAGCAGAGGATAGAGGTGAGTTTACTGCACAGGTGACTGCACCTACTTCTCATAGTACACTTTTTCTATGTGACCTTCTGCTAAATATAATTGAAGAATCGATCTTGGTAAAGGAGGATGTTGTCAGTGATTTGATACTTTGGCCTTGAAACTCAGAATAAAACATTTGAGAGTTGGAATGGTCACGCAACGAAGACAATGCTCGTTGCTAGAGAAATACATTACGGCGGCATATCAAATGGAATCCTGCCACCCCTCTGCAGGCCGACGATGACGAATACAGAAATCTTGGAGAAATATGAATCATCTCCCAGAGACAGATTTTGGACATGCCGCTGTCAAGGATTTCAAAGTTGTGATCTTGGTAAGACACCAGTGTCGGCTTTCACGTGAAGAAATACTCTCCATTCTTGCCACTTGGCGATGGCTCACGGGCCCCGGTGGCGGCTTGTGTGCCGAAGAAACAAGTCATGTAGAACCTGAAGCTGAAAATCTAGGAGTCCTGAATATCGAAAGAGTATAAAATGCAAATCCAGTACGTTTGCATGTGCTACTTCTGAAGTCGTGGCAAAATCACAACATCAAAGGAGAACCTTGCCAGATCACCCCTCGCTTATCTCTACAAAAGAGCGACGATTGTTTTGTTGCATTTCTAGCATTGACGCAAGGGAGTGGATCTCTTCGTGCGGGTTGAACATGCCGTGTGAAGACACCCTCTCATTCGTTGTGGCTCGTTCCAAGTCATTACATGTCATGGATTCAGCCTGTTGAGATGGGTTTGTTCGTTCGTTTAGAGAGTTTAGCAATTCTCGGATGAGGAGTCGAGTCTTCGGGGACCTCGCGGAACAGGGAAGACAGATGCATTTTAGCCGGGTTACTATACGATACTGGCTGGTAGGAGCGTTTGGGGATTATGGTTAAGAATTGTGAGAAAGGTACTCATGATCATTTAGTACCAGTTCCTGATATCGGGATTGAGACCTTGGAAGTGCCACAGTCAGTGGCCCAGCTTTCGCCTTTGATGTATTCGCAATTCGATGGCAGGTCGCTATAAAAATTGCCAAATCAAAGGCTAAATCTTTTACATAATTCAAGCTGGGGAGTGATATGCAGCAAGATTTTAGAATCCCAGTGCGCTCGGGAGACAAATAGGGCAAGCTTAGGCCGAGTGCAAAATGGTAGCCCAAGCTGCCACAACCTGCCGACAAAGCTCATGCATCGATACTCAACTCATACCATACGTAGTGTACCAAAACGAACATTGGAAGTGAAATCGTAAGAGAAATCATTGACCTTTTGTGATGCCCTTCCTATATAATCCTGTCTGAAGTCAAGAGCTCTGCGAGGGCATCAATTTCGACCTGCTCTGTTTGATGGACAGACAGTTTGCTTCAGGCCACTCAATAACCAGGATTCCAGATGGCAAGCATAAGAGACCTCTGTCAAGCCTACTAATGTGGATTGCAGAAGGTCGATAGTAGTTTTCAGTCCTGAGACAACAAACTTGACTGCTTCTCTGTTGGGTATTTGCGGGCATATGCGAGTAAAAAACGGGCATTTGATTGACGTAGTACTGATACAGATGGAGATCTTGCAATCAAATCAGGCCAATTTAACTGCAGAGCTGAGCCAAGATCAAATCCTAGACGAATGGCCAGCTTTTGCTGCTTCCAGTATATGCACGAACGCCAAAATCCCAATTCCTGCCCTTCCATACTTTGTTCCATCCATCCGTATGTTACATTAAGTGCGAGTTGGTTTATATGGTTGTCGTGGCATGATGATAGGTCTTCGTTTCGCTTGAGCGAAGGCTTCTAAAGCTTCCTGGGAGATGGCATCTGTTCGAATCATACTTCCAATAGACATAAAGAAGCTACCACAATTAGCAGATGCAAGCATTCCATAGAGGGTTGTACCCAAAGGTTGCCCCAGATCCCATCATATATTGACCCAGTGTCCGTCCAACTCCATTCTGTCCTGCGCCGTACCTCATGATGTTGACAGAACCTTCAAGAGTTAGGTATAGTTTTCCCTTGTGGGTATCATCGCATACCGAATATGAAACCAATAATAACTCCGACAGCTGGAAACATGGCTTTAGCATCTGCACACCTAAAACGACTGCCATTGACCTACTGCTACCCATCATGGCGCCCATCTTCCCTATTTGCATCTATTATTCAATGTACTTCCTCTAAGCTATTCTTGCAAATCTTTCACAAGAGCGACTTACATTTGTCGAAGGCAGATGGTCCTCCCATATTTGCTCCCATTGGTACTGGCATTTTGGGGACTGTAAGACTTGGATGAATAGCTGTCTTGTTCGAAAGGCTGAGGAGGTATCTAATGCTCGAAAGCGAGTTTACCACAATCACCCTCGTACTCAGCCGCGGCCGCGTCTGCTAAAGCTCTCTCGAGTGCACGGACCATGATATCTCTCCGCACCTATAGACACGTGATCTTAATCGTGATTAGTTCCGCGCTTCTTGACTACCATGCAGCTTCGAACCTTCAAATGGGAATGTTGACTTACTCGAGCCTTTAGATCAGGCCAAGTTTTATGCATCGACCTTCTTTTCATGTACAACGGGCGGACTTTGGATGTGCGCGCGTGCTCTTATCTAGACGTCGCTTACCATAGGTGCTTTGGACCTCGCGAGTGAGACCAGGCCAGAAGAAGATCTCTAAACTTTACCTAACCCTTTGGCACATCAACCTCACCCCCCTACCACCATCTCTCATACAACCAGCAATTGATCTAGCTACTAGACGCGACGCCGATGTGAGTGCCCTTCGTATTACAGCCTTCAGCAACTCCTCGAGCGTTGGGAAACGAGGCGTGCAGAGCATGTGCTCCTTTGTACTGTCCTGGGGGTCAAGGCGTAGGAAAACCGGGAGACAGGAGCTGACTATGTTCTTTACAGCAAAGCGATCTTTAGGACTGTACAAGCATCGTGCTTGAGGAATTGGGAGACAGTTCCGAGCTATTTGCAGACTTGGAAAGAGATATTTGGGACGCAGCGCCGCGATTGCTGTACTGAGGTGCATGGGAAGGTCCAGAAACCAAAACATTCCAACCATCTTGTCCCACCACATCATTCACCAATACCCAGATCGACAACTCAAATACCTTGCAGATGACGGCGGTTGCAAATCTACCGAGCTTCCAACAAAATAGTCGGTCAGCATGGAATACTAATGTCAGTCAAGGGGGACTCAATGCCATGAACACCGACGAAGTTGCCCGAATGTTCATGCCACGCAAGAGTGCTCAACGCACCAACTCCTCCTCGTCCATTTCCTCGATCGCCTCAACTTCTTCTACATCCTCGACATCCACAATTGCTCAAGCACCACAAACCAATGGAGTGCCCATGATACCGTCAGGCGATCTTAGCACATGGGGAGGAACTGCGGCTGCACGAAAGAAACCACAGAGAACAGGGCCGTGGCCAGCAGGTAAATCCGAAGCAGTAGCTGGGATCTCAATTGCGAAGCCACAGTCAATACTAGCGCCTAATGGCTCCACGGCTGCATCTGCTATGACTTCAATCCATCAACCATCCGCGGTCGTACCCTCTCAACATATTTTGCAACCCCCCACGCAACAAATGAATGGTTCCAGGCAACCAGTCCAGCCAGTTGGGGAAGGAAATCCTGTTCTATACTTGCTTTCCATGAATGGTACATTTGAGAGAAAAACAATATCGGTTCCTTTCTACCCTGATAGTCTACGAATAGGTCGACAAACGAATGCCAAGACAGTACCTACCCCCTTGAATGGATTCTTTGATTCGAAAGTCTTGTCAAGGCAGCATGCAGAGATTTGGGCTGATCGACAGGGCAAGGTATGGATTCGAGATGTAAAATCTTCGAATGGAACTTTTGTGAACAATACGCGACTATCTGCAGAGAATCGAGACTCTGAACCGCATGAACTGCAAACACAGGATCATTTGGAGCTTGGAATTGATATTGTGAGTGAGGATCAGAAGACGGTTGTACATCATAAAGTCGCAGCAAAGGTCGAGCACGCAGGATTTCTGGGGGCAACGAACAATGTGTTGGACATGAACTTTGGCGATTTAGATCCAGCTAATGGGGCGATGATGTTGCCTTCTCAAGGATCGTTACAGATGAGAGGAAGAACAAATAGTGTGGGCTCGGTTACAAGCAATGGTCGTCTGGGTCCACCAGCGAGTCTAGCTGGAAGTCAAATGAGCGCTATGAGCCAACAACGTCCTATGAACTTCTGGCTGACACCTGTTACAACGGAGCAAATTGTCAAACGGCTCACTGTAAGTACTCTGCGTTCTGCACAGCAACCTCAGCTAACCCTTAGGAGCATGAAATGCGGGTTGCTCGACTACAAACACATGAACTTGGGCGGACAGACAACTTCTTCGGATCTTTACTGTCCAAAGACGATATCAAGGAGAATCAGAAAGAGAAAGCCCCTGTGATGGAAGCACCAAAAGCTCCACAAGTCAATGGTGGCTCTGTCTCATTCAGGAGCGATGTCAAGCCTCGCTTTTCTGACCCTCCAGCTCCCCCGCCACAACAACCTCTCCCAGAGAAACCAGACGTTGCTCGCTTGCATAATTCCGACTCTCCAATACCACCCTTGAAACGAACTAATACCGAGCGTCCACGGTCACTCACTAGCGTCTCTCCTGTTCGCCAGGAATCAACTAGCCAGATCGTTACCTTAGTTGAGGCTCTTGCATCTGCCAAGAAGGAAATAGATATCCAAGGGGCAAGATTACGTGACCTGGAGGAAATGCTTCAGAAGGAACGACATGCACGAGAAAATGCGGAGGAGCTTGCGAGGAAATTTGAGCAGGAATCTGAGTCGCGGGCAAACGGTGAAGCTAAGGCCAGTGATGAGGGTTCGATTATCGAAGAAGCATTTGAGCCGCCTTCGGAGACTGTCGAGGTCAAGGAGGAGCTTCTTGCCGATCAGGTGGTCAAAGACAATGTTGTGGATCCAACTGCGATTAGCGAATCGACTTTGTTACTCGAGAAGCGTTTGGAGACCATGCTACTCGATATGCAGGAGCTACGAGCTCAAATGGAATCCTTCAAGTGTCGTGCCGAAACAGCCGAATCAGAGAGAGATACGGACCGGAAGACTCTAGCAGAGATGGTGGAGAAAATTAGGGCGGATGAGCTTTCGCGGATCAAGTCGGCAGAAAACTCTCGGGTGCTCTCCAAAGTCTCTTCTATTGAAGATTTGCCAAATGGCGTTCTTGAAGTGATCAGGCCTGTCGAATCGCTCCCCATTAGATCAACCCATTCGAATGTGAATGCTGGTCCGACCGACAAGGAGCTAAAAGCTTCAGCCGTCAGCACACTATCAAGAGCTCCTGGAAATCCAGCACTGTACCACGCTACACCATATGCCTCGATGTTAGGAGTTGTGCTTATTGGGATGGGATTAATGACGTACTTGAATGGATGGCAGCCTCCAAAAGTAGAAAGATAGAGCCCTTGCGCTAATCCCTTTCTACTGCTATTATCAAGACCTTGGCAGACACAGTCAGCGAGGCAACACAAAATCTCTTTTGTCATTTTCAGTCCAACCATGTAGCAAAGCAGCTTTGCATAAGGCGTTTTCGGGTTCGGGCACTGCAGCAAACAAACATATGGGCTTGGTTTCGGGATTGGGTTTGAGACTAGCATATTGCGGATACGGTCATTGCTTTCCTTTGTGTTTGTGGTTTGGCAAGATTTTCTAGGCGCTCTTTTCCTGGCATGTATGTGAGTGAGGCATTGGGATCCGTGCAAGCGAGCGAGAGATAAAGAACACGAGAGAGTGAAATATTCATTTGATTGATGAGGAGTGCTCGATAGCGCGATGACACTCGAGGAGATAAGGTGTGACATTATGTTTTTATAGCAAATAAACAGAGAGTCTTCTAATGCCAACACCGCCTCTTCATTTCACTTTATTGGTCTTATTATGAAAATGACTGGTTACACGGACGGATAGCACTTGCTTACACTGGTTGTCGTTGTGGTATTGACCTTGCTATTGTAGTAGACATCTACTGAGTAGCATATTTACTAGCGTGAGATATTTATTCTTGATGATGCATTGACCCGAAAGCTATTTCTGCATCTCCAGACTGACTCAAGCTTCTTCATTGGTATCACAGGTGGCTCTTGATCGTAATTTGAACAAGCATCGAGAGTCAAGATACTCATCTTCGTTAAACGGACGAGGAAACAGACCAACCGCCACCGAGTCGACAATCTCAAGGTGGACTGCTATGACATGGGACAGAGCCTGTCCCCATATTTAGTTAAGCCCTTTCGACTTGTCGCCGTGGATGTAGAGCACGCTAACAGCTTCACATTGGTCTTGATAAAGTGAATTTCGACACAATGCAAATGGCAAGTGTAGCCTATGATCCAACCTGAAAAGAGGAGAAGAAGACTCGGAGATGATAACGAGAACAATATTTCTGCACCCGAGAATACTTTGAAACACCATTCTCCTTCCGACTGCTCCAATAAATCTCCTGCAAATGACACTAACAGCAACACTGATGGGTTTATGGCATAATGCTGGATCCCGGAGCCAACCTTAGACCTATCCTGGAATGACTTTCAGACTACGCAGGCTCTTCGGCAACAGACAGTACCCTCATCGCAAAAGACCGACTTTACTTTTCCTTATGGTCATTACCCGGGAAATATTATCGATACATCAAAAATCAGCCAGTCCACGCTCCCAATTTTATGCATAATGGGGTAGACTTCAAAACAAGATGTGGCTCTAGGCACTTTCAACGTAGCTGAGCAAGCTCTCACTCAGAAAACTCAAAAGAAGAAGAGAAGCGGTAAATGCACCGACGATAATCTAACTCACGTCATGATCTTAGTGGAAGACAAAACACTTAGAGTTCGTGTCGAGCAGTGGGCTGTTGTGTAAGACTCCAAATTCGCCCATGCTGGAGGTATCAAATTCCGATCTACTACTGTCGCGGCCATATTCGGGACTGCTTATGCAAAGAAGAGCCTACCTGAGGTACGTCCTACATATCTACCGTCATTCCTGATAGTAGAACGCTGAGAGAGTTCAAGTCTACTCTCGTAGCATCCATAGCCTTCATCCTCCGCGCCGGCGTAAAATGCAGCACCCTCACCAAGGGCCATCCCAAATCCCAAGTCCAACACCAAAACGCCTCACATTTCCAAACCGTCGAAGCAACAATCGACACGATTCTCTACCAACGCCTCCAAATCGCACGAAAGACCTCTTCGGAATGCTTCAACCGATCGTCTTTCCCAAAGCTGGTTTCTTAAATCACGAACAGCTATATCATATCGCGTTGGTATTCTGGCACTTTTTGCGAATCGCGTGTTTGGCGCAGGTCATTTATCAGATATTGCATAGAGGTCTAATTCGAAAGGTAGGCACTATTTCATGTTCCTCCCCCTTAATATTTGTTGAACTATATAAGGATTGTATTAGGCATGTTCTGATACATATATCTACCATCTCGCGCACAATCCGACGCCCAATACCTCACACTCAAACTCATCCCCTCAGCCCACCTCGATCTCTTCCGTTCTTCCAATCCTCTACTTCTCGATTTCTCTGACGCGAAAAATCATGACTATGTAGGCGGCCGTGAAGAGCCTAGCGACTTGGCGGGAAAGATGCGTGATGTTGTGCTCAGGTTTCGTGAAAGAGGGTTTCCGGAAAAGAAAGGGAGTTTGGCTTATCGGAAGAGCTATTTTGATTCCGTTCGAAATATATATGATGGGCTTTAGTGTAGGATTTCCGGGAATAGAGGAGCCTAGGACGGCGGGAATCTTGGACCGTTTATGAGCTCAAATGGGTAATTGCTTCAGAAATGGCAAAGAATTGGTGCTTTTACGGCCCTTTGAAATCCCTACTTGAGCACAGAACTAGAACCGGATGCATTTATCCTAGAGACTACCTACTCTATATGTTATACTTAGACTCACAGACTTATGATATTCTTTTTCGCCTTTTCTATCTTGAACGTTATTAATACTTCACTACTCAACAAGCTCATCCCCCCAAGCCTGGATGCAACACTAGCAGACTACCAGAAAGGCACTGAACACTAACATAGCCGTTCTCGGCGGTCCCTCGCTTATATACCTACATACGTCCAACGAGTTTTCGGTGTCCCCGGGAAGCCCGCATAAGCTTCCGCAACGTTTGTAATTGAAACATAAGATTAAATAAGGCCAGCACGACATCAAGAGACATGATCGAGATCGCTTAGCTCAGTTGGTTAGAGCGTGGTGCTAATAACGCCAAGGTCGCGAGTTCGACCCTCGTAGTGATCATGATTTGCGGACAATCTTTTGTCGGGGCTTTTCTCAGATGACGAGAAAGAAAGGCTTTCCTTATGCCTTTGTCAAGCGAGCTAGCCTTTCGGGAAGAATGGAATAAATAGAGTTTTTTCTGCCTCCAGGGATAATAACTTTTGGGGGCAGGGGGGTTTTAGCCGAGGCTGCGTTCTGAGAAGAAATGCTCGCCTCGATGATTTATTTACTCGTAGTACGTTGGAAAGAAATACCTGATTTTTTTTCTTGGATATTATGATTTAAGGTAGCCTATCACTCGAAACCTTGGAAGTAATAGCAAGGGATTGATACTTCAAAGTATATACTTGGTGACCTTTTGCTAGAACGAACATATATTCAAGCCGCCGCAAACGTTCGCTAAGGAAAGACTTGGGGAACGAAGAGATCAAGCAAACGAACCAAGAAATAGGTATTGTTATAACCAAGTCTTTATATAGAGCCTTTGAGTGAAACACTCCTGGTAAAATTGGAACACAGTCGCATTTTCTGCATAGACCTTTCTTATGTATTTGTAAAAAGCTTTCCTGTAGTATAGCTAGCTTAAACCCGCTACGAGAATCAATGCAGAGCCCGAGTTGCTTCTTGAAAAAGAAGCTCATTGTATTAACTCGACGAATGATACATATCGAGATATTTCCAGAGAGCATATGTTTTAATAATCAGCAGTCGTCTTGCGCTTGAGATACAGAGAGATGAGTAAGTATATCCGGCGTCTCATTTGATCGCAGTGTCCTAGAAATGGTGGATGTACATGACTTTAACGATATTTGGGTGTCTGTTACTATTGATCGAACTGACAGGAAAACAAGAACTGCTAGAAATTGAAAGCCTGTGTCACACTCCAAAGGACTTGAAACCCTGTGATCCTATCCGCCAGCTCCACCTATTCAAAATGCTCAATCTATACAGGCCCCTTGCGGAAGAAGAAATACCTCAGAACTAACTTTTCGCCTTCCACTTTGTTACTATACAATACTGGTTTTCTGTAAATTCTTGCAGCTTCCGGGAGAGGAACCGTATCTAGCATATCACGTGGTCTTCGCTCCTCAATCTCGATCTTCTTCTCATATAACCTAATGGCTTCACCTGAGTAGAACTTGTTAGATGGATGGAACTCGATTGGTATGTAAAATCTGCACCAGATCTGGAGTTTTTGACTCCTTTGATTTCGAGAATTCCTAGCTGGCTCTACACGGTGTCGGCGTATGATCAACTCCGAGCTGCTCAATACATGTTTCCCCAAAAACTTTCCGAACCTCGCGTACGTATTTCCACGTTGCAAATCACGATCCTTCAAGAGTTCATGGTGCCATATTGAAAAGGTGCGCGAGGTCAGCTCATGCCTGTGCTATTGGGTTTGCTTAGGCGACTGTGCGACGGCTGCCCGAAAGCGCCCTTGTAATACAAGCAGACCAAGAAGATAGACGGTTGGCCACAAGGATCACAATACTAAGGATGTTTTACCTACTGAAACAACCCTCGGGTATGAATCAATTTAGTATGGTGAAGTCAATTTTCAAACACTGTCTTGTGGATCGTGACAACTCATGAATACAATCAAGACAGATAGTAGTCTTCTACTTGAAGGCTTGCAGAAGTGGTCCCAAAAAGTACCCAAGGTCTCGAGATGACAGTCTTTCACCTCGTGTGATTTGATGCACAAAATTGAGTGCAGCTGACTGTTCAAAAATGCTAACGTTGGTGCGTTGTCAAGGAGGTTGTTGAAATGGTCAATGGGCACTTCCAACGAAGCGATTGATGACAGTCATTTGATAATCTAATTGGCAAATTCGAGAGTGCTTTTCCAACCAAGCGACTCGATCACAGGTCCTGATAAATCAATGACGAGTCATTGTTCTGCGCATATAGAGTCTGTGAAACCTCCTCTTCCTGTTGTGACATTTTGACCATCAAGATAACAAATCTTAGATAATAAGAACTGCGGGCGACCGGACTTGAATTGACCTTGAGCAACTATATACCATCCCAACTTCTCAGCGGGTATCTCTTGCAATTTACTGACAAAGTTCCAAGGGTCATATTGAACTTCTTGACCGCACTTCGGGGTTCGAAGTTTAAATGCAGGGTCAAGCGGTACTTTTGTTCACGGGTTGATGGGCCAATCACAAAACAATGGATCTCTCAAAAGTGGGGATATAGTCCGAAACCAAAAATATAGCCCATTTCTGTCTTTAGATTTTCTGTGTTTCGCGTACTCCTCGACATCTTCACGTTATATTCGTGACATGAGAATTGAACTATATCATTCTCCGGACATCAATCACTCTTCCAGTAATGTCCTCGATTTGCTAATAGAATCACGACACCTAGGCAGCTCAAGAACGCCGCCACCAGCAGAAAAAGACATGCCTAAAATAAATGGCAAGACATCCACTATGTCAGAAAGAACACCACTTCTTATTTCTGGATCGGAAGATGTTGAGGTCCCTATTGATGGTGGGGTCATCATAAGTCATGAGACTTCAGCACATAATTCTGCCTCTGAAGTTGACGATACCCCTCTACCCAAGCTTCAGATGGCCGTCCTATGCCTCGTTCGAGCTGTCGAACCGATTGCCTTTTTCGGTATCTTCCCTTTCGTCAACAAAATGATCAAGGAGACCGGTGATATGATAGAAGCAGATGTTGGCTTTTACAGTGGATTCATCGTAAGAACTGCAACCTCGCTAGTCCCAGCGTGGTAGCAGAGTACTTTCAATTCATTGCTAATCTAACATAGGAAAGTATGTTCTCGGTCACTCAAATGATTTTGATGATCTCTTGGGGTAAACTCGCCGATCGAGTTGGTAGGAAGCCAGTGATGGTTTTCTCCTTGATTGGCGTTGGTGTAGGGACCGCATTGTTTGGGCTAAGTCGGACAATCTGGCAGATGGTAATTTTCAGGTGCCTCGCAGGAGTCTTTGCCGGAACTACTCTGTGAGTATCGAATAAACCTAGCTATAAGGGTGGGATATAAGCTAATTTTTGCTATCAGGACTGTGCGAGCCATGATATCTGAGGTATGGTAACCTCGTTTTCCCTTGCTGATTTGACCACTAGTATGATGCAACATGATCGTGAACTCGTATATGACATATCGTTTGTCTAGTATGATATAGCATTTCTCTAAAAATATCGAACTGACTTCTTTCGGCAGAACAGTACGCCTCGGACACAAGCCAGAGCTTTCAGCTTCTTTGCCTTCAGCGGTAACATGGGCATATTCCTTGGCCCTTTGATAGGTACGACTTTCGATGTCTCTGGTAAGTCAAATGGCTGATGAAGACATAGGTGGGCTGTTACAAAATCCGGTAGAGCAATATGGCGGAGCTTTCAAGCGATTTCAATTTTTCAACGACTACCCTTACGCCTTACCGACCTTTGCCACGGCCTCGATCGCTTTGATAGCGGCAGCAATATGTGGATTGCTTCTCAAAGAGGTTCAAACTCCCTTCCCAAGCCTTTGAAATTTGTGCTCACCACACCTCCAGACTCTGAAGCGAAAGCCAACCACCAATGAGGATGGTTCCCCCGTGGGAGTTGAAATGACTACTTTGGAGCTCGCAAAGAAGCCAGGGGTAGCTTATGTCATTTTTCTATACACACATACGATGCTACTTGGACTCGGTTACTCGGCTGGTTCGTCTCATAATTCACCTTCAGATTATTCTAACCACTCCAGTGTCTCCTCTGTTCTGGTTTACAAGCCCTTCGCTTGGAGGCTTCGGATTTACCCCTAGGCAAATCTCTTATTTTCTAGGCACCATCGGTATCGCGCAGGCTATCTGGCTTTTGGTCTTCTTCCCTATATTCCATCGCAAATATGGTACGAGAGCCATTCTGCGGACTTGCTACTACATCTGGCCTTTGACATACATGGTTAATCCGCTTTGCAATCATTTCCTTCGTCAAAGTTGGACAACCGCATTTTGGATAGTCGGTAAGTCTAGTCGAAGTCTGCAGTTCACAGCTTACAGATCAAGACGTGCGCATCAGATAGCTAGAAAACTAACTTGCTACTTAGCACCAATCGCTCAAGTCCTCGGAAGTGGGGTATCAATGGCCTTCAGTAAGTCACACTCCCAAGAGGTTGTCTATTTTTACTTATTCCATCGTAGCATGTGTCCAATTAGCCTTAAATGACGTGTCCCCGAATCCTGCAGCCTTTGGCCTTCTGAATGCTCTAGCACTTACGTCAGTGAGTGGTATTCGAGCAATAGGTCCTTTCTCATTCACGAGTATATTCGCGGCTGGAGCAAGAAGCCAGTTCTTGCAAGGTTACCTTGTGTGGGTTGTGCTTATCGCCCTTGCTCTTTTGGGCACGGTGGCCATGCGTTGGTTTCCAGAGAATGCAGAGGGGAAATTGAAGCAGGAAGATTGATGCGTCGCAGCTGAAGACAAAAATGTTTTTGATAGAATGAGATATTGGTGAGGGAAGAGTCGTCCTAGTCGATCACTTCATAAGATAGATCAATACCTCGCGGCCGGCCTGGAAAGCAGATTTTTTAGATCCATGCGTTGTGGCAGTCGCTAATGCTGGATATCATACAGACTGAGTAATATGAGAATGAGAATGCATATATGCGACGTGTCTGGTGAATTGTGGAATTTTTAGTAACGGTTTATATCTTGAGATCGGCTTCATTTGGTCGTGAGAAATAGCACACCCCAGGTCGATATGAAGGCATCCGAAGCGACACTTGGACGTGAAGTCGCCTCTCGAAGTATGAGTACGCAATAAAGCATCCCGAGCTGAATCACGCTTTCGGCTTACGCGACGGAATTCTTGCCTTATTTGAAATTCGTCCACCTGCTACTATGAAAGCGATCATAACTCCTGTCGAGTGAAAAAACGTGGACACCAAAATCGCCTACTTTGCAAGTATATCGACAGCAGAAATATTGAAGTCCTATATATCTCTCTGGTGGACAATTAAATGTCACTTTACAGGCGAAGTTGCTTTTCACAAACGGAAGTGGAGAAGAGTATTTTGATGTGGTATAAGGTCTACCTGCTCCTACAGCAATAGGAAGCTTCTGGTGTGTAAATATTCGCCTAATGATTTGTTATCGCTACCTGAGTACAGATTGAAGCTACCGAAATAGCAGCGTCAATATTTCCTATGTTTAATGACGTCGTCAGTGATTGGTCGATAAAGACGGGACAGAGCTTCAGGATTGAAAGTGAATCATTGGCACCCACCAGCAGTCTACGCAAAAGGGTGAAGGGAGCTTGTGATTGTGAGTATGCTGCAGCCCGTATCTTGAATCGTCCAGATCCTAGCAGAGTGGTTGACCTCAATATAGACTGTAATTGTGTGAATGCCTCTATGGGTAATTTGACTGAAACTCAACACACTATATAAGTACTCCAGATTCTCGTTGTTTTTCTTCATTCTCGCTAACCAAACAACCACATCCCGTCTCCCATCTTCCATCTTCCATATCCACAAACCTGCAACCAACCCCATACATCTCCACCGAAAGTATCCCGAAAATCTTTCAACTCAGTCTTCACCATGCCAGCCAATCCCGGAAATTCCAAGCTGGCTATCAGCACTATTCCAGAAATCGACGAATATGACGAGGACTACGACAATTTCGACTCAATGACAGCACTTGTGCCTCTTGGGACTGCCCCTCGAAACGCAAAGACATCTTCATCAGGTAAGGAGTCCTGGTCTCTAGTCTCGAAGACACGAGTCTCAAACACCCGGGTGTTAGATTCTGTGGTCTATCATGATGCCGCGGAAAGCTTTTCTTACGAGTCTTCAGGTTCGAAGGATAAGTCAATTTTGCAAAGTGCCTACTTCAAAGATCCTTCCAAAGCTCCAGCAGGAAAGTCGGTTCTGCAAAGTTCCTTCTTCAAAGATAAACCCAAGCCTTCACGAGAGAAGTCGACAATGCCAAGTTTTCCGATCAAGGACGACCCCAAGAGTCCTCGAGTAAAGACTCTCATGCCAAGCGCCCGCGCCAGAGACGCTCCCCAGTCTACACGAATGAAGTCAGCTATGCCATCCATAACGTTCGATCCTTCAGAGCTCAAGAACTACATGACCACCAAGGTAGACAAGGCCATGTCCAGGCGCCAAACTTCATACGCAACCCTGCCACCAAAGGAGCAAGCCAAGCAACTTGTGTGGGCCGTAGAGAAGATCGATGAGATAGCACCCTGTCCAGACCAATACGCATGGAAACGAGTGGACCAAGACGGCTGGGGTGGATTTGTCTGCTCAGCTGGGGCACACGCGATGCTTGATCAGCACTTGGCGGAAGGTCGCGGAGCCATCCTCATTCTGGGGGTACTGAAGCAGTTGGGCAGTGAGGGAGCTCAAAGGTGTGGTCCCTGGTACCCTCATCCTACCATTGCGAACTGCCATATTTGGATTCCAGGCACGGAGGTCCAAGGTGTCAGATTCTACGATCATCCGTCTTTCTTCGGATCCGGAAAACAGAGAGCGAGAGCGAAGTGGGAATACTACTCTTCGAACCCGGACACGGCACTAATGGATCGAATGAACTACGAGTTTCCGGAACAGGTGCCTCCCCAGGAATGGGAATTTGCGAAAGATGAGCCAAAGCCCTAGGAGGTCGTAAAGGGGGTCAAGGAACATTGAGATATTGGGAGCAAGGCCATCTGACCGGTACATACTGGACGAAATATACTTGTTTCTCATCTCTCGATGGAGTTATGTAATGGAAAATCGTTGCTTTCACAGGAAGATTCCAAAGAAATCTCGTTGACCATCCCCTTCGCATTTCTTGCTGTGAGAATCGCATAACACTAACCGATTGTCTGGCTGACTTCTCAACACCACCCTCCAGTGTCGAGACCGATCCGTCCGGTGTCCAGTGAAGCAAAGCAGGATTCCCTGACCTTCCCACATGTAGGAATCGGGAATTCATCAATATCATACTTTGATGTTTAGCAGGTACTACAGCTAATATTGCCAACATCCTCCCTGGCCCTTTGTTAGGGCACCCAGTGTGTCAATAGCCGTGATGTCGATCATTGATTCTTCCGCCACAAGGTTCCAGAGGTCCATACGCCTGTAATTGGAGATGAAATCAGCTACAGACTGTAAATGACATATGAATGATCATCTCACCTTGTTTTACAGACAAACGCAAGTTTCCAGATGCGTCCTTGTGTCAGCGTAATTGTTTCTGCCAGTGCAAGCTCCTCGCATTCCCAGTGACCCCCACGTTGAACTCAGACAACGTCCCCATGTCGATTCCGAGCCTTCCTCTGTTTTGAATAGTCTGCCGTTCATGACCGACTCGGCGATCTCCACTGTCGAAGAAACATCTCTCAAGTTTGCTCGCAGGGATCTCGACATCCGAATCTTGCCCTGTAAAGAAAATACGTGCCAATAACCGAAGTCGAAATGAGCATGTATCGTCCGCCCAGCTTCCAGTGGTACGGAGGACAATTCGCTCTCTTGCTGTGGGTGTACAGTACCATCCATCTATCCTATTCTCGTTGACTTCACTCGATATCGATGAGGATAGGTAATCACAGTGGATAGGAGTGGTCAAGTTTCAACTCCTTCGGAGGCGGAGTGGCCCAAACCTCTAGGTTTGTTTTCGAAATTTCGATTGGGGAAGGAAAACATAGCTTTGACACCAGTCGCACATGCAGTCCCATTGCTCTTTAACATCACCCGAGCGGCTACAAATAGACACATCAAGTACAGATGAGGAGTTCTTGGATTTCGGGAATGCCAACAAACTTGATTGGTTCGCTTGGATTGTACACGAAAGGTGCAGCACCTGCAAGCAAAGGCAAACAGTCTATAGACCTGCACACCCCTCTTCTTTTTGATTATACGCGTTGGCGGTGAGAGGAGTCGCTCTGTTAGAATCTAAAGTATTGACTCTGTTTATTCATTTGGTTACAACGCTCTTCCCGTCCATTTCGTATCAAATTTGCGTTCGTCGAGGCTCTGGCATTAATGAAGTGCGCCATCCTTTGCTACGTGGGTTTCCTGAATTGGGGGAAAAGATGGAAATGCCAATGAATATGTTTCGATCATTGAGGAGGATAACTTGATTCGGGTTCTGCCTCAGATGATGGGAGGACTGGAGAGCACTGGTAAATTTTGCATGTCAGGTTGTTGCACAAGTTGATTTCTTTGATTTCATCTCAATAGTGAGATCTTGGATTTGGTTCGTAGTTTTAGATAGGCAGCACATCAAGGCAAGCCCGAAAGACACTCCTCATATCCCTTATGCCCCTGTCTACATACATCACATCCCACACATCATCATATCACGTCCCATCCCATCTCAAGCTTCTGCCCCCAAATTCTACCTAAGGACTCAACCTCTTCGGCGTCCTCGGGTAATCACACACCAAATGCACACTCGGCAGATTCAAATACCACGCCACCACTCTATCAAGACCAATGCCTCCACCTCCATGCGGCGGAACACCCACACTCTTAAAAACATCCACATACTCCTTGATACCGGGTTGATTAGGATCCAATCCCTTCGCTCTAATAGTCTTCTCCAGCTCCTCCGGCAAATGCAATCTCTGGCCTCCAGACAGGATCTCCTGCCCGCGCATCATGAAATCATACGCGTTCGTGACAGCAGGGTTCTCCGGGTCGGGCATAGCATAGAATGGACGCGCGTCTATGGGAAATTTATCAAGGACGTAGAAGTCGGTGTTGAACTTTTTGCGGACGAGAGCACCGAGGGCTTTTTCTTGGGGAGTTGACATGTCTTCAGTGTCGGAGACGTTAGCAAATTCGGGGGGCCCTTCGGAACGCAGGAGAGCTTGGCCTTCGGCGAATGTGAGGCGGACCTCTTTGCCGGGTTCAGGGAGGAGGAATTCCTCAGAAGGGTAAACGCTTCTAACGAGTTCGATCTCTTCCCGGTAGTCGGTCGTGAGCCCTCTGAAGATGTAGAGGAAGACATTTTCAAGCATATGAAGGACTTCGTGGTAGTGCTCTTCGATTTCCATTTCTAGATCGAGACCGATGAACTACTGCTGTCAGTACTCGATTCGTGAACCATGGAAGTATGATCAATGCTCACCTCAGTCATATGTCTAGGCGTATTTGAGTTCTCAGCTCTGAAAACCGGTCCAACACAGTAAACACGCTTCCTACCACCTGCGATCTCAAATTGCTTGTAGAATTGAGGAGATTGGGCTAGATAAGCTTCCTTCTCAAAGTAAGGCATCCTGAAAACGTTGGCTCCTCCCTCTGATGCGGCACCAATGAGTGATGGAGGGTGGAATTTCTTGAATCGGTTCTGCTTCAGGTATTCGCAGAAGAGATCCTCGACAGCGATACGGATATCGGCGATAGCTTGGCTGACAGGCGCGCGTTTATGCATAGCTGGGTTGTTAAGATGGGTTGCCAAACTGGCTAGAGGTGTGCCCTCGTTGATTGTAAGACCTACACATAATTCTGTTAGCAGGCGATCACATCACATCGAACCATTCCATCATTCTAGCAAGAAGAAAACATACCCTCAACCTTTTCCTCCACAACCTCCTCCTCATCCAGTCTTCCCACAGCTCTACTCGCCGGCCCCAGTCCCAAACCCAACATCTCCGGCGCCTTAGCCACCAAATAAACCTTCTGAAAATGCAACTCGAATCCACTAACTCTACAACTCTTGACCGGTTCCAGCGGCCTCTGAACAGTTGCCTCAACCGCAACAAAACTCTCCAACTTCAACCCCCCAATCCACTTAACCATCTGCTTACTAACTGGCTCCCCCTCGGGACTGACACTCACCACACCCTGCACCGTCCAGCTCCCCTCCTCCCTCAACTCCACAAAGGCCATTTTCGCGCCCTGCATGCGAGCATTCTGGATCCAGGCCCTGACTTTCACTTTCTGGCCTACATGCTCTTCCTTCAGGTCGCGCAGGTGGATGAGCGAGGCGGGGATCTTGGTTGTGTGGGAGATTTGGCCATAGTTGTCTTTGGCGAGGTCGACCGAGGAGGCTGCGGAGCTGGATGCGGCGAGGGCTTCGCGCTCTGCTGCTTTGCGCGCTTTTTCGGCTTCCTTTTTGGCTTTGGCTTCGGCTTTTTTCGCCCCCTTCTTAGAGACTTCGGCTCCCCCTTCTCCTCCTTCAGTGGCAGGTTGTTGGGCTGAGCTGCCTGCTCCCGCGGGGTTGAGGGAGGGGTCGGTGGGCACGGCGGTGGTGTCTTTTGCTTGGTCGGCCATATTGGCGGGTTGGTAGAGGTCAATTGAATACAGAACCGATCTGCTACTCTGGCAGACTATAGGTTGGGTTGAGGACAGAGGGTATGAAGCTATCTCTTGATAAACATGAGGTGAGGTGGGGTGGATTCACTTCAGAGTCAACCGGCCACAAATCACGCTAATAACCCTAGTTTTTATTTAGCGAGCTTCAGCCTCGATTTACCCCTCCGACAAGGCTGAGGCTGTTGACGTTCTTGCCATGCTATAGCAGCAAGGTATGTCAGGGATGAGAAAGGGATTTAAATGTGTATCTGATAACTGGCAAACAGAGTCTCACAGCCGTGGCAATATTGTCGAACGATCTTTCTTGTTTTACGCGATAAGGGTTGGACTTGTCCTCTGGGACACCAGCCCTTTCTTGCACCAGCGAGTGAGGGACCTTCGCTCATATCACGAAGCAAGGGAATCATATCACATCGGTGCACATGGAAGAAGATCTCATCATGAACTCCATTATAATTACCCTCCTACATATTATACAAACTCCCGAAACTCAACCCACGCGCCATTTGCCCAGCCTTGCAATACACGATCTTTGCTTTCAAGCATGGATCTGATCCCAGCGCCTTAATGCACCAGATCGGATCACATAGAGCCGACTCCATTTTAGCATATTTCTCCGCTGCTCAGATGCTTTAAACATGGCGCAGAAAACTTCAGGATAACCAGCCAAACGCCAACCAGCTAAGAAACCAAACCTCGCCATGCAAGAAATGAAAAACTTCCATAAAAACTCGAAGATCACATAAAGAATCCCACTTGATGTAAAACTCATGCATCAGAGGCCTCGAAAGTGTGAAACTCAATGTGCGAGTACAAGTGAAGTCGCTCACCTCACCCCATCCATGCGATACCATTAATGCACGTCCGCTAAAGAGTAGATTCAGTAAATCTTATGCTCTAGCGTAACAGACTTCGCTATTGGCTTCAATGCTCCTCAACGACGACATCCTTCTTCTTCTTCGGCTCAACGCAGGTAAAGAGATTGATGTGTGCATCGTTCTTGGCGGCGCACGCAAGCATCATACGATGAGGATGGAAAGCCGTAGCTGAGATAGGTGTGACGCCGCGTAAGAAGCTGGAGTAAGGCTCTACACGCGACAGCTCTTTGCCTTCGAAATTGTAGACCTTGACAGCGTGGGCAGCAGTTCCACTGTTAATTGTCAGCTTGTTTTGCACACTCTTTGGCAGCTGGGCGGGCAGGCGAGGGAGGGTTAACAAAGGAGGGGAAACTTACACAGCAAATACAGGCAGATGTTCATGAGTGCTAGCCGTTCGTAGACCATCTTTCGTAGTCTTAATCGTGCGGATACATTTATCCATGCGAATATCCCACAGCTTAACCAGCCCATTAATGCTTGCCGATACAAGTTCTCTCTGGCCACCTCGCTGCATATGTACGCTCTTGATCCAAACTCCGCCATTCTCATCCTTCCACTTCTTGACCATGGCTTCTTGAGGTCTAGCACGAGCATCAAATACTCGGATAGCTCCGTCGCCAAACCCAGCTACGAATGTGTTGCCAGTCATCTGATCGGAGGTGAGAGATGTGACGCAGGAGCCAGAGCGCGCATTGATGTCAACGACACAGAGTTCTGGAGCTGCAGCCCAGACTCGGATGACTTTGACGTCACCTGCTACTAGGAGCTTGCCGGATACTTGTTGCCAGTCGAATACCATCCCTGAGTTCACGTTACTAGGCACGAGATGGGTGAGAGCTCGCCATGCTGATGCGACTTCGATCTTCTTCTCGGAATCGTAATTTCGGTATATTCTGATGACACCATCGGAAGATCCAGTGAGTAAGAAAGCTTGATCGTCTTCGTTGATGAATTGGAGATCGCTGATGGTAGAGCCCTCGGGATTACCGTTTGAAAATCTGTTTAGTCTGCCAGACTTCTTCCAATCCCAGACACTGATAATGTCTCGATCGTCAGATACCGCGAGATGATCTTCAAATTGGTGGAACGTCATTTTCGATGGTTGGCTTTGGTTGTTGAAGAAGCCTGCCGGTGTAGTCCACTTGCCACTTCCAGCAATTTCTTTCTGAGGTTGAGTCTCACGTAAAATGGCTTCGTTTCGTGATCTGCGCCACAATCTCTCGTTGTAGTCGGTACTGCCGGGCTCTTCTGCCTCATTTGGCTTCATTTGAGGTTCACGGAAGTACTCAATTGACCACTCAAAGAATGTGCTCTCTAGAGGAATCGTCGGAGGTACCGACAGCTTTCGAGGCTTGTAATTACCAGACATTGGCTCCTTTGCTGCATGATAAACCCCGGGAGCTGGTGTGGGGTCGTTCTGCTCAGGTGGAGGATGAAATTCTGATGGCAGCCTAGATCTAGGGTGAATCTGTCCTCTGCTTTGCGCGATGCTGGGAGACTTTGGAGGGTGTCGACTGCTAATGGAATTGGCAGGCGAGGTATCAGCACTGGAGCCGCCGAATGGCAAAGTGAACAGGTAGCTGGCAGTGCGCTTCAATAATCCTGGCGTAGGTGGCGCAACATTTCCATAGTCCTGCCCTGAAGGTGTGTTTGGACGTGTATCGACTGGAGTGTACTTGGATTGCCGAGATGCTGATGCAGCCGCTCGGGCACCAAGTTTTGAGATATCATCGGCCAGAGCTTGTACTTGAGCGCCGATTGGAGATTGTAGCAAGGCAACAGATATGTAGTCTATGATGATGTTCGCATTGCGAGCAACTTCGGGGTGAGGGTCAACAGCCATGATGACAACATGCTTCCAGACCGCAGCAAATATCGAGTTATGAGCTACGCCATGATGAATGGCATTGATAGACCCATTGCCATCTCGGTTGGCACGTCTCGCGTAATGAAGCCCCATTTTATGGTCATTGCCGTCATTCGATGGAGGATATTGTCGATATTCTCGCTCCTCAATCATATGTTCGTAGGCGGCAACAAGAAACTTGTTTTCATAGCGATGAACGAATCTTGAGAAGTATACTAAGAGCTCTTTGCGAACCATAGCGTTTCCATCGTTGGTAAGTTCCATGACGGTCCAGGAGATGTTCTCTTCGATACGAGCGACTTCATCTGTGAGATCTTCAATACCTAAGAAGGTGATCATGGCGTACAGCATTGCAGCACGGACTTCGCAGCAAACATCCCGAACCAGGAAGGCCAATTTTGAAGGAGCATTTTCGCGAATACCTCTCCACTTCGCATCTGGGAGATCCTTCCACAATTGACTGATGCAAAGACATGCCCATTGGCGTAGGAGTGGATTGCCGGCATTTTGTAGGTGTACCAAGCAATAGCTCAAGATTTCAGATTGGTTACAGACAGTCTGACCTTGCTTGTAACCATCGCAGAGTCTTGCAAGGATGAAGGCACACATAGCTTTGTGCTCAAGACTGTCAACAACAGGAAGGCCTTCGTTCGGCTTAAGAATTGCAGCAAAATACATATAACCACTGTCCCTATGTAGTATGTGAGTACAAGTTCACATGTCAGATGCTTGACAACCCAAATATCAACATGTGGACAGCTTTGGCACTTACTTCAAGAGATCAGTCTGGCAGGTAATGTCCACAGCCAAAACACGAGTCCATATGAATACCATCACTGGCTTCAGCTCATTTGCAGCGGACTGCAGCAGCTTGAGCACATATGGGAAGATTCCAATACTTAGAGCCAAGTTGACAGCCCACGGTCCCATATCTAAGAACTTGCCTAACAAGATCAGAGCTCGTACTCGGTGTTGTTGACTGAGCAAAACTTGAAGAACAACTGGAAGCTGATCCGGAGCTTTGTGTGTCACAGCACCTTGTGTGAGATAGACTTCAAATGCGGTGAGCTGTTCAGTGAAGAATGTCGAGTTCTGAAATTCATAGTCAGGTCTTATTCCCTCTTCCTTCTCCTCAAGCATAGGGAGTTGCGAAAGAGCCATTTCAACAGCCAGATCCCAACTCTCCCACAAAGGATGTTGGTGAGTGTCTGGAAGTTCGGGGTATGATTGGGGATGGCAGTTGTATGTAGCCATGATTCGCTGGGCCAAGAGGAAGTTTCTGAATAGAGCCGCGACCATAAGATCTTGTCTGAAGAATTTTCGGAACAGTGGCCGGGGCAGGGTAGTCCATGCAATTGTGTCAGTAATGGCAGTAAATATCCAATTGAGCTCTCCAAGGGGAGTTCGTCGTTCTTGCAACCTTCCTGGAAGCTTCTTGGCTCTCTCGGGTGTAATTTGAGACGGTAAAGGATTCTGGAGAACGAAGAACCACAGAGCCATCTCGATGGGAGTGGTAAGACAGCACGAGAAGACGTCAGCTGGTAGTAACGGGTTAGTGGGAAGGTTTTCCTTGACACCACAAGCGGCCAGGTGGATATATGGCTCGAAGGCTTGCGTAATGTAGTTAGGATCTGCTTTAAGGGCATCGGCTTCCTCCGTCTTGTGCTTATCGGCGAAGCGGTGGAAATTGCTGAGTATGTTGCCAGCATCCGAACAGTCCCAAACGTAAAATGTAGGAGCTTGCAGCCATGCTTGAAGGTCGTAAAGGGAGACGGGAATGTATTGCGTGTAATTCTTGTTGAAGACCCAGATCTCACCAGAAGCAGTCGGCTTTGGGACACCATGACCATTGTAATGAAACAAAACCCTCTCCTCCTTTGCATTTCTCCGCAAGGACTGACAGAACTTCTTCGTCTCGTCCACAGAAGGATCCAAATATTGCTTGTATCTTGTGCGTATGGCTAGTGTCTCGTATTGCGACTGCAGTGCCTTTCCTATGATCTCGAGTGCCTTCGCAACTGGAGGAGTGGTAGGGTCTTGCCATGCTTCCAATTTTGCACCAGGTATTGTCTTCAGCTGATCGGGTGGCTCGACCCCTATGTTGAGGCATATCGCTAATGCAGCAGAGACGGTCTTAAGACGATCCTTCATTCGCCAATCTTGGAGCTCGTAGCTTGCTGATTTGGGCTTTGGATTACCGGTCGTTTCATGGCGTTTGTCCGTAAAATACATGTACCAGTTCTGTAAATCATTGTCAGCACTGAATTCTGGTGGATCCCTGCTCGATAAGATCTTATGAAGTCTCCAGCGTCGATGGGTGCCTTCAGGAAGCAAGTGTTTCCACGAGGAAGTTGTCTCGATTTGTGCTCTGAGGCGTTGGCTGCATCCGTTCAGGCTCCCATCTAGGACTCTCTGAAAAAACGGCGCTTCTAGAAATACCACAAAATCTTCTTCCCAGGTGTTGAGTTCTAGGGATTCCCAGAATTCTGTGGAATTCATGGAATCTTGAGATCCTAGACATTTTGCCATAGTGATGCAAGTACAACCTTCCCAAGCAGAAATAGTATAGGCAGAGGTGAAAGGAGGTCGAAATAAGTACGATAGAGCTAGCGGGACCAAGCTGTGAATGTAGATGGAAAGGACAACCCACATTAGCCAACTGGGAAACATATTCTTCAGATGCGTAGTGATCTTCGAAACCATGTCTCGCACCCCAATCCTGAACATCCTCCTCCGCAGACTCTTGGTCTTCACCTCGAGGCCCGTAATCACTCTTTGATCTCTGCAACAAGGGTTTCGGTCTCCGTCTGACTATCTCCGTCCCCGATTCTTCTTGTAAGGACTCAGCAGCGCCATTGGGCGCAGACGTTGGTCGTGATTGAAGGGAAGCCCGTCGCTGGTGAGCTTGCTCACTCGAATTCGAATTCGAAGCATTCTTGCTAGAAGCGGTCGAGTGCTTGTGATTACTGAGTGGGTGATCATTCTCATTTACTGGTTCATTGCTAACTGCAGGTCGGTGGCCCAGTTGGGGTGAGCTACCATTCCGGATTGGAGGCTCTTGTCGCAAGAGCTGTGCTTGTCCTGCGGACGTGTAGCTTTGTGGCCGCGACGGCATGTTCGAAGAGTGAGATGATTGTCGTAGGTTGATCTGTTGCGCCGCATGCGATTGCTGCTGTTGAAGCCCAATGGCCGTCATGGTCAAGACCACAGCCAGCTACCTCGTCAAGGCTCGAAGCTCCTCATGTGTTTATGCGGGGCTGAGGATCGCAGATGGGGTAGTTCACTGCCTAAGCTAGACCGAAGGTGACTCGAAAGGTGAGAGAAGGGAACAAATCGCGGTTGTGGCAACTGCAAGGTGAGCGGTCAACCTCGAGATTCACAAGATGTTAGGCACGGCATTGCTCTCACGCAGGTTGGACGGGCCGATGAGCTCAGCGCCGACAGCCTCGTCTTCCCGCGTCGGCGTCAGTCTAGATCTTGAACCGACGATTATACTTTGGCTACCACTTTCCTTGTCCTCAGAATGCGCTCCATTGGAGTACTTAAACCTACCTCCGACCAGATCCCTTTCTCGTGTCACCAGCATTCCTCCTCTTTCCTAGAGATCTAAAACTGCAATGTAGGCCAGGCCATTTTTCAAATCCCCTTCATGATCACGAGACAAGCGAAAGCGTGCCGATGATGTGAGGCTCAGCTGTCGTCAAGAAACATCGGATGAGCCAATTTCGGACGGTTGACTGGTTGAAGCTGTTAGGGAACATCGTCAAAGAAAATGACAATTCGTGATACAAGTAATCAATAGAAACCTACTATTGTATTCTATTCTCTAGCCGCCGAAGGAGTTTTCTGATGGATATCGACCAACAAACACCCCATCACTAATTGGGGAAACTTCGTATGCAAATCACTTACCCAGCTATCTGGTTGACTGTAGTATCGCAGCTGCCCCGACTCACGTTGTTTGCTCATTCGCCTGCAATTTACCTGCAATTTGACGGTACTGGCTGGCAGTGATCACGGACGCCAGTCTTCCTCACCGCCCAGCAAAGGCATCACGAGTGTTGTTTTGATACGCGGGATTTAGGAAAGAGACTCTAATTGTAATTTGGAATTTCCTAATCAGAAGCTGTAGGACTTTTTCCATGGACTTCCCCAATCTTTTATTTTTCTGATACTTCTTATCGATAAGTCGTCGCTTTGTATACCTAGGACCTTATCCACCACAAGCAACCAGGCGCTAAGAAAGTAATATATATTTCTTCCACTGCAAGGGAAATCCTACTAACCCTTAGTGCTGCTAGGAAAATTCGAACAGGATATGTTGTTCTGACCATCACTAACCTTCCAGGTAATCGAACTTCGGTGAACAGATACGAGCGCGACGCAACTATCCGTCCGGGATAAACATGCACCTGCCACTTCTTCCTGAAGATAGCCGGCCAAGTTCACGGCCACCGGCCATTCGCTCGCTCAACCTTTCCAGAATCCAAGCATATGCCAGGTAGCGCGAACACAGAGAAAGCGGTCAGCGTGGCAGAGCTGCTACAAGTACGGACGGATCCTGGAGAAAGCATCGGTAGAAGAGAAAGCAGGGCAAATGAAATGGCATCGCATCGGCTAGTTCATCCAAAAGATATCGGAACTTATATCAACCCCAGCTCTGGCCCTGGCAGTAGGAAAAGAAGATGTGGTAGTATGGTACTATGTATGCACAAGTAGGTACAGTACCGCACCGCTACGGGATATCCCAAACCTTGAACCCCTGGAGATCTGGGAAATCGTTCTTTGGGGATTCCGAGCTACTCCGTAAAGAGTGTGAGCTGTGAAATACTGGAGGGGACCATCACGAATGAGATGTGAGGAATGAATGACTGGGTCCTGCAGCGTCGTTCCGGATGAAACATGCGTGGCCAGCGCACTATTCCCCTCCTGGTTGTATGGCGTGCGCATCTTGCTCAGGGGTGGAGGGGATCCGGTATTGCTGCTGGCTGCATCTGCATCTGCATCTGCATCTGCATGGGCTGGGCTGGCTGGCTGCACGAGGGGGAGGGGGGTGGCGGAGAGGAAGTACAATATAAGTATAATATAAGTTTTGGTTGGGCAGGAGGTACAGGTACAGGTAATTGAGATCCGTGGTACAGTACAGTGAAAGAGGAAGAGCGGCTCAAGATATCCCTTCTGCAATCAGCGATGCGAATTTGATATGGCTATCGGATGGATGTCTTCCATCTCTCTCTCTCTCTCTCTCTCTCTCTCTCTCTGTGTGTCTTTGAATATGTCGAGCATATCGTCGATGGAGTGAGTCTGTGGTGAGCTAGCTGCTTGGACTTCCCACGGATCTGTCTGTGCTTCATTCATATCACATCCATTCATCACATTACCTACTACATACAGTTAGATGCCGCCGGACTACCATCCCATCGTAAAGCGAGTGAGCCAACAAGGGGAGCAGCAGCCTTGTTTTGGTTGATTTCCTAGACAAGCAGATGTGAGATGGGATAAGCTGAGCTGAGCTGAGCTGAGCTGAGACGGATAGACCCGACATTTACCTGTAATAATAAGTAAGATACAGTACCTAGCTAGACAACATTGGGAAGAATCAGCTAGGTATGGTATATAATGCATTTCCTGCAGACTGCAGTACTGTACAACCAGCCCCATTTATTTGCCCTTCAGTCAACCAACATCTCCGAGTCCCAGCAGCCATGCATGCACAGACAGACACAGGGGACAGGCATGACCAAAATATTTCAAAGTCACCCCCTACTCCAGATTTGGGACGGGCATAGATCTGCTCTCCAAATATCGTGAGGCTGTCGTCGCTTTTGTCTGTATCTGTCTGTATATTACCTCTTGTAATTGAATTTCTTGCGCGGGATAAATGATTACGGATCTGCTTTCTAATTCGAAGGACCCTTCTTCTGCCTCTGCAACTGCGACCGACCGACCGCTTTGCCCTGCCAGCCAGCCCATCCATCAATCAATCGCGGCTCCTCTCCTCTCCTCTCCTCTCCTCTCCTCAGGCCCAGGCCTGACCCAGCCATTTATTTCCATACAACCTCAACCTCCTCACCACACCACATCCACCGCGAAAAAAAAAACCCGTGGCCGGGATTAGATATTCTCTGCTGTCCCACGACGCCGACAGGACGCAGGTACAGAGAAGAAGCCGATCAAGACCCTCATCCGACGACGCTGCACGGCGACGGCAACCAAACAATTAAATTGCACCATCAACGAAGAGCGAGCGAGGCAAGGCAAAGTACGAGACACCCACCAGAGGTAGGCCTGGAAGACAAACAAACCTACTGAGATCATACGGTGCATACCTTGGAGGCGCCACGATGGCATTCTCGCTCTTCAAGAGTAGGAAGAATGCGGACAAGGCCCAATCAGCAAAGGATGCGAATGCCGCCGTCGCAAGCTCTCAGGTCTCCGCCAATACCGCGAGCAATGGACCAGGACGAGGAGGAAACATCACCGAGAAGGGCGCCGTACAGGCTTCAACGCCAGCCTCGAGCGTCAATAATTCTATGAATTCACTGCAAGGAGGTGCAGGCGCAATACCGAGTCCAGAACAAGCTGCGAATGGTCGCAGAGGCCCTACTACAGAACTGCCGGCTTCGGACCTTCCTGTGAGTATCCTCGATGGTTGTTTGATGCGCGCGATCTAGGCAAAAGGCTGTGGTATCGAATGGATTGATTGCTGACTGGAGATAGTTTCGGAATGGTTCTGCGCCCGCCGTACAACCGATGAACGCTCCTCCTAATGCTTCGTTATACCCATGGTCGCAACGACGACTCACCTATACAACTGCACATCCAAGTCCATTCCCCAGGTATGGCGCGGCCGTCAATTCGGTGGCCTCGAAAGAGGGTGATATCTATCTTATGGGCGGCCTCATCAACAGTTCGACCGTCAAGGGGGATCTGTGGATGGTCGAAGCAGGGGGCAATATGGCATGTTACCCTCTGGCTACGACGGCTGAGGGCCCTGGTCCAAGAGTCGGTCACGCCAGTCTGCTAGTTGGAAATGCTTTTATTGTCTATGGAGGAGATACCAAGATGGACGATTCAGATACGTTGGACGAGACTCTCTACCTCCTTAATACGTGTAGGTCGTTGAACTTGGTGGCCGCGAACTCTACTGATTGCAATAGCAACACGACAATGGTCCAGAGCAGTGCCAGCTGGACCTAGACCTTCTGGACGGTATGGACATTCCTTGAATATTTTAGGGTCGAAAATATACGTCTTTGGTGGTCAGGTGGAGGGATACTTCATGAACGACCTGGTTGCATTTGATTTGAACCAATTGCAGGTACCTACAAATAGATGGGAGATGCTCATTCGGAACAGCGAAGAGGGCGGACCGCCACCAGGACAAATCCCACCAGCCAGGACGAATCATTCGATCGTCACATACAACGAGAAGTTATATCTGTAGGTGCTATGCTTAGGAACAGAGAGACCATTACTAATTCGTGTAGCTTTGGAGGAACAAATGGCTTCCAGTGGTTTAATGATGTATGGTGTTATGATCCAGTACCAAATACTTGGGAAGCGCTTGACTGTATCGGATACATACCCGCGCCCAGGGAAGGTCATGCAGCTGCGATTGTAGACGATGTAATGTATATCTTTGGAGGAAGGACAGAGGAAGGTGCGGATCTTGGAGATTTGGCAGCCTTTAGGATATCCTCGAGGAGATGGTACACATTTCAAAATATGGGACCATCTCCATCCCCTCGATCCGGGCACAGCATGACAGCATATAACAAACAAGTTGTGGTTCTGGCCGGCGAACCAAGTACCGCCACGAGGGAGGCGGGAGATTTGGGCATCGTTTATCTTTTGGACACCAGCAAAATTCGATACCCGAACGACCAAGCTGTGCCGCCAGCTCCAACAGCAGATCGTGTTCTTGGACAGCGAAGGCCCAGCGGAAACGAGAAATCTGGGCTGGGTGCAAACAGAGGTATTACTGCTCGGGAAGGGTCAACAATTCCTGAGCCGAAGAGATTGAATGGAGCGCAAACAGCTAGAGATCCAGGTTCTGACCGAGGTAATGGTGCACCCGGTGTAAATGGTAACGATATGAATGGCATTGCTCCAGGATCAGCACAGCCGCAAGGTGCACCGATGGGACAACCTCCTCCAGGTCCTCCTCCAATTGCCGCTCAGCAAGGTAGTCCGTTAGGAGGTTCAAAGCTACCTAGAGCATCCATGGCACAGGCGCCACCAGGTCCACCACCACAGCAGCAAGCTCCAACACCTAGAGCGAATGGTGTACATGGATCAAATGGACCGAATGGGGCCCCCATGGGACGTGGGAAGCCTCAAGTAAAAGCTGATCGTGGGTTTGGGCCTGCGATTGACACTTCTGTACACAATCGAATAGTCGAAAATGTCGTCCAAATGTCACCGTCGCAACAGAATAATAGGAACATTTCACCTGTTTCTAGGGAATCGTCACAGACGCGAGAAAGCCCAGTCATGAACGGAGGACGGAAAACACCTACACAAGCTCAGACCTCGAAATCCACAAGTTCTGAGAATGGTCCGCCAGTTAGTCTGAATACTGTCGTCGCGAGTGGTTCTAGATCTTCGTCTAAGTCCAGGCAAGGCCACCAACAGGGCTCAATGGACAGTACAAGCGAGCAATCCTCCTTGCGAAATGTTACCAATGCGCGAGAGAAATCTCCTCCGCCTCCTACTCGGCAGCCAAGTAATCCTTTAGCGAGAAAGGGTTCGAAGCGCAACTCTCAAACGGTTTCGATTCTGAAGGAGTTGGATGCTGCCAAAAACCGGAATGCGTGGTATGCCTCTGAACTTGAACTTGCACGAAAGGCTGGCTACACGCCAAATCAGTCAGCTAGCCCAATGCTAGATCTAAGAGCAGCAGAGTCGTTTGATGACGACGACAAGCCGTTGATTGAAGCACTCATTGCTATGAAAGCTGAACTCACCAATGTTCAAGGCTCGATAGATAAGCAAGCTGTCATTGCTGCGAGGAAAATTGCGGAGGTCGAGAAGCAACGTGATGCAGCCGTCAGCGAAGCAGTGTATGCCAAAGCGAGACTTGCTGCGCACAGTGGAAGCCAGAATAGCACCCCTTTACCGTACGCCGACGCGCGGGAGTTGAGTGCTATGTCTAACGATCGGTCTGCGGAGATCAGTAAAAAGCTTGCCACTGCTCTCGCTGATCAGCGGGATCTGAATAATAAGATCGAGATGTTGACCACGGAACTTGAAGCGGAGAAGCGTGGAAGAAAGCTAGCGGACGATACCTTGAATGCCGCGCAGAGTCGATTATCTGAGTTGGAAGCTTACAAGCAAAAGAATTCATCAGAGGTCGAGCATCTTAAGGCTGAGCTCCATGAATTTCAGATCAGGGCAAGAGAGGAGGCGATCGTCTGCTCTGAAGCTGTTGCGGCTGCTCAGATACTTCGAGCTGACAAAGACGAGCTAGAGGCTAAATATCAAGAGGCTATTGGCTCGACGAAAGACAACAGTGAAAGTTTTGGGTCTCTTCGGGCGGCCCTCAGTTCGTCTGCCGATATGAGAAACGTTCTGGAGCGCAGACTGGACGAAGAGCGCACTCAACGGGAGAAGATTGAGGCCAAGCTCTCGAGTCTCAAAGTCGAACATGAGGCTCAAACAATTGAACTAGAATCTGCCTCGCGTCGTCTGCGAGATGCCGAGGAGCTTGCAGAACAGCATGCTAACGAGGCTCGAACTCACCGAGAGGCTGTCATGTCCGGTCTTGATCGGGTGGTTGCTCGTGATGTTGATGGAAAGTCGGCAACAGGTGACGATCGAACTGCTGCACTCCAAGCACAAATCCAGGCTGCGAATGCTTTAGTACGAAAGTATCAACAAGCAGCTGACACGGCTTCGGAGAAGCTTCGCAGTGCTGAAGAGCGCATTGCTGGGTTGGAAGCTTATCAAGAGCAGGCAAGTCGCGAGGGCATGTCAATCCGAAAGCAGCTCCAAGCGACTATGCGTGAAGTTCAGTCTCTACAGGCTGGCAACTCTGATATGAAATATCAGCTTGCCAATCAGCAATTGGAGACCAACGCTGTGCATGTTCAGCACAACACCCTCAAGGACATCCTTGGCGAACGAGGAATGAGCCCTGTCAGTGCCGTTCGTACACGCGGTCTATCGAGTCCGCGGTCAGGGGCTAACACGCCTGATATCTCACGTCTTCGAGAGCTGGAACATCAACTTGCGACGAGTATTCAGGCTCACGAGGAGACGAAACAGACGTTCGAAAGTCAGCAAGAAGCAACTGAGAATACATATCGTGAGAAGCTTTCTCAGCTGGAGAATGACTATCAATCCGCAGTTCACTACGTGAAGGGGACCGAAAAAATGCTCAAGCGTATGAAAGATGAGCTGTCCAAATACAAGACCGACAATACGAAACTGAAGGAACAGCTTGCAGAAGCTCAGGAGAAGAGCGGTCTATCAGAAGATGCATCTGCCGGATGGGAACAAGAACGCGCATCTTTGCACAAGCAAGTCGAGTCCCTACAAGCCGAGATCCAATCCTCAGTCGGTCTCTTGGAAAGTCAAATGGCCGAAGTCAAAAAGGAATTAGCATCCTCCCACCATGAACGTGATCTCTTAAAGCAGAACCACGAACAATCTCAACATGAACTCTCAACCGCCACCCAACAAGCTCGTTCTGACCTCGCTCAGATTCAGGAAGAAAACACATTACTCGAGCGTCGCGCTCAAGACGCTGAACAAAAAGTCACGTTACTACTTGACCAGGTAGAGACTTCAGTCGATAATTACCGACGCCAATCACGAATACCTGATACCAACGGTGGCGCACCGGCAGTAGCGGCTAGTTTGCATCATCAACGCAGTCTTTCCGCAGACTCGACGTCCGACACTTCTCTCTACGATGACGGGAATCGTAATTCAATGGCGCTGGATAGTCTGGCTAGTGAACTTGAGACGCTACGTTCACATTGGGAGAACACAAATAAGAATTATCGTCTCAGCACCGCTTTTGATTTCGAGGATAGGGATGCGCCCGCGCTCGGTGTTCCCGACGCTGGTGCTGGCGCGAGTACAGTAGGAGGGAGTGGGAATGAGAGCCTAGCAGTGACGAATGTGGGGACGGGATTGAGTGATAGTTTGGGTGAATGGAGGAAAAGACTTGAAGATGAGGAGGCGGCCAGTAAGAGTCGGAAGGACAGTTTCGGGAGTGATGCCCTATCGCCGACATCTGATTCTGGTGCGGGATCAGGCCTGGGGGTGCCGAACGCGGCAAAAAGGGAGATGAGTCCTAATGGGAAGGATGTTGGGGTTGGGGGGTCGAATGCCGGTCTGGTTAATTTGATATGAGAGGGCGGTCGTGTGGGATTCTGTTTGATAAAGTAGTGTGGAAGGATCGGGTGTGGTCGAGTCAAGAAGAGGGGCGGAGAAGAGATATGCTGAACTGAGGATACCAGGCTTCTTGAAGCATGAGGGAAGGGTTCAAGCGTGAGGAAATGGGTTGGTGATGACCGCCAATGCAAACGAATCAAAGCACTCGGATCCGGCGCGACCGAGCTGCTGCTGACTTCTATTTCTGATTGGGATTTTTGTATGTGTGTGTTTGTGTATGTGTCTCTGTTGGGGGAACAAGGTGTTTTGAGGGTCTTGTCTTCATATCAGATTATAGGATTCATGATGGCGTTTTTCTGTCTCTTTTCCACGATGTGTTTTTGTAATAGCTTTATTTTCTATTTGAGATCTGGTCTGGTCTTGTTAGGTAGGTACCTAGGCTAACAAGCTGGCTGGCTAGCTTGGCTGGCTAGCTTGGCTGGCTGGCTTTGCTTCAATTGTAGTATAATGGCATATTCTTCATGAATTTCGAAACCTCGGATCTGAAGAGAATGAGATGAGAATATTAGGAATGGATTCGTTCGTTCGTTCGTCTCCCATTCAGTGCAAAGTGAGTCGACAGAGCCTCGACAGAGCCAAAGGGGATCGGTTGGATGGATGGATGGATGGATTATGTTTTTCTAGGGATAGGTATAATTAGTCCAACGGGCATGGGCGATTCTCAGTTGAGTCGTCTCTCGTCTCTCGTCTCTTTCAAACAACACTAGAAGGATAGAAGGATAGACGGTTAGATAGATAGATAGATAGATGGATGGATGGATAGGACAGGAGATGTGCTTCTTTCTGCCTTCTATTCGCATCACAGGCTCCAGTGGACCATTGATCTCAACATTATTACAGTAGGTGGGTGATCTGACTGAGGAATATCGACCAGAGATCATTCTATTATTTCTGGAGTCGGCTACAGTACCGGTGTTGTGGATGGCGATCTTTTTTTTGGGGAGGGGGGGGGAGGGGGATAAATATTGTATATCCTTCCTTCCTTCCTTCTTTCCGCTGTTTGAATGGTAGCTAGCTATGCTACCTTTCGCTCCTTCTCGCTTCAGCATCGATCTGGTTTTCGGTGTCGGTTAAATGCTGACATGGCGGATTTTGCTTATAGGTATTTTTTTTTTTTCCCTCGAAAGGAAAGAGACGGATGATTTATTTGCTGGCTGCGTGGCGTTGCGTTGCGCTGTGTGGGTTTGTATTGTAATTTTTTGGTTTTTGTTCTGGCTAGGAAGATCGTTTGACAAGATAGGTAGATTTCTTTCGCTCGGGTAAGATGTTTTGCAGACATGAGATTCTCGGAGGCAAGAAAAGAGAGGTTCAAAGTATGCGTGCGTGAAATGCGTCTTCGCTGAAGCAGAGCTGAGTTGGGGAAGATATGGTTTTGGATTGAAGCTTGTTAATTTAGTGTGTGGGAAGGGAGGGAGCTGGTGCTGGGTAAAAGTGAATGTCATTACAACAGGTCAGGAGGCAAGCATATTCAGTATCCGGCCTAACCGTATCAATCTAAAGGCTGAAGCCTTTTTCTTTTCCTAGATCAGCTTTGTGTGAAATACATTTATATAAATATATCTATGTATGTATCTAGGTAGGGACGGGTGAAGCCCCTGTGCTTCAAGGGAAGGTAAGCTGTTGTGAATAAGTGATTCTCTCTTCATCTTGTGATTCGAACATTGTGGCTGCATGATGGTTGATGGTAAACAGTTCATTGTATGTGGATATTCGGACTTCGAGCTGCTGGATAAATAGCAGAGTCTTGACTTGCTTCGACGACAACCACCGATTGAAAAACAGTGTTGCAATCAAATCAGGTGTTTATGGGTCGTGAACATAAGCTTTTCACTCCCGCATACGGGATGGGCTGCTACAGTATAGCTTAGTATTCCACTAACAGTAATACTGAGCATGAAAATGGAGCAAGTTTGATACCGTTTGAGTCCGGTTTCAATCTGTTTTTGACTCAGGTTGATCTTACTTTGTTGGGGTACTTTGAAATCTTTCAAGGCAAAACCACTTGCTGCTCGCTGAAGTGGATTGCGGGAGTTTTCACTCAAAAAACCTAACGGCGGTAGCTAATTAAGCCTACCGCTGATCCCAATCCGTGACGTAGGTTTTTATTTCGCGTTGGGTTCGAAATTAAGCGTTATCCATGTACACTAAACGTCAACAAAGATATTTATTCCAATACTGACTTGACTATCTCGTATAAAATCACTTTCCTAGGAAAAGTGATAATGATCAGATATCGAGAACAATCAGCCTATAAAAACGATCAATCTTCGACGCTCTGATCAGTCGAACCGATCTGTTTACTCGGCCCAACAGTTTCAGTAGACTCCTCCACTAGTAATTGCTTATCTGTTGGATGTTCTGGGACCTGGAAAACGACCAAAGAAGTCGTCGGGATACAGACGATGAACATCACAAAAGCTGTCAGAAGATTTGCCATCGGAGAAACGCCATGTGCTGCACCGAGACCAAAGGACAGTGCCGAGCCGAAAGATTCGAAGGATCGAACGATACCCACGCTGAGAGTGAGTGTCTCAATGTCGTTGTTGAAGGTCCCAATGATCCAATACACGAACATGTAATGACTCTCGTTCATGAAGCTGTACAGTGTCAGTGTTCACCCCTTTTCCATATGGAGTTAAAGCTCACCGAAACATAACAGTAGAAGCGAAGGCTCTTCCGAATCCAGGATTATCCCAATCCAGGGTAACCTTTGGCACGATGTCCTGGTACTTATGTTGATTCGCGATTTGCCATCCGAACAGGGACAACATGATCGTGACGAAAGAGAACCAAGCTATCTTCGCAACCTTCGGACGAGAAAAGACCTTAAGATCCAAGAACCAACCCCAGAAGATATTTGCTGCAGTGGCTGCGATTCCAGTAGTCAAGGCACCGAGCGCTCGTGACCTTACAGAAAAGTACTTCGTAAGGTAAATGTTAAGATAGGTGCTGTTCCAACTGAAGCCAACTAAGATTGGGATGAGAAGAAAAATGCGTCGTGTTTTGACAAGTGCCCACGCACGGCGGAATTCTTTGAGCACGGCTTTGTTCTTGGTGGGGCCTTCGAGTTTGGTTCCATCTGGACGGATGACTTTGGCTGGAGGTGAGATCAGGAATGATAAAGGTAGACCAGCACATTGGAGGGCAATAAGGACGAGGTAGGTCTCATAGCCAACTTTTCCACGCTGGTTCTTCTTCACGTTGAGAGACAGTTGGATGGATGATCCGATGAGTTGGCCTAGTTCTCGGAGTCCGAGCCAGATCCCAGCTACAAGTTGTTAGACATATTCAGAATTGCTTCCAGCAAAAGAGTTAACTTACTGAATTTGCCGCGATCTTTGACGGTGGGATAACCTAGGGCGATTGCACCTTCAGATGCCCAAAGTGCAGATGCTGCAATACCGCATGTGACTCCACCAAACAACACGAACCCTGAAAGCCGACATCAAATCAGCGACCAATTTCTGATAAACAAGATCGAAGACTTTTCCAATACTTACACTCGACTCCATATCGGTTGTTGACGTAGAGCGAGGCGGAATATGGCGCATAGCCGAGAGTGCCCAGCATAAGCACTTTCTTGAGACCGAACTTATTTGACATGATAGCGAAAAAAGGACATCCGAAAACCATGATTCTGGAAAATTATCAATATGCGATTCGGAATTCTCGTCGATGTCGAACGTACCCAAACGTTAACGAATTTGCTCCATTCACCAAGTAGGGCTCCTGCTGTCCACCAGCGCCAGTGTTGTTCAGAGCGCTCCAGATACCAGGTTGAGTGAAGGAGATCAATCCAACGATAATAACGTTGAATAGCGGACTGCGATACCACCTCGTGAATCTCGACACCCTCCTTGGCTCACTGTAGACCTCATTGCTGGATTCATCGCGTTCTGCACCACCCAGGTTTGGATTCTCCCGTGAAGTACTCATTGTCAGTATTTCTGGTCCGAGGCCTCCAGGATGAAATTTAATTTCAACTTAGGCAGTACTTGGGGGCTCGATCCTCTTAAATCTCATGCGATAATAACATCCACGAATGATAGGAAGAGAGGTTGGGATAGTTTTCCGTGCAGGAACTCATAATGGTATCATCGAGAAATACCCGTTTCTTATACCGAAACGGATTGAAGGTTTGAAAACTGGATTTATTCGTGAGTTGTGAATGGACATGTGTTGAGAAGGCGTGCTTTTGAAAAGCATTGCAACATTCTTTCAATCGTCTTGGCAGGTGGAGAGTGGGGTGAAAAAGAAAGAAGAATTTTCTGTGATCTTCAGATCTTAAGCTTTAATTTACGATTCGTTACTCGGTTTTCTCTTGGGTCGTAACCCATCCACAGTGGATTCACAAGGGAGTTTTGGCAGAATGTGGCCCTTAATTTTCTACGACAGCAGGTATAGCCCCACGAAGAAACCGGGTATAATCAACCTCTCTTAATTGCATCAGATTCAGAACAGATGAGATCCTTTAAAGATGACAATAAAACGATTTCAGTTGCACAAAATGAATGCGTTCTGGCTGCTGTAATTGCGAGTAGTTCAGGTTTTTCTTTAATTTCTAGCAATGACAATAAAACATCGTAACATCATCTTTGGAGACAGATACTCCGCCGGTACCAAGAAACTAATCGCTCCTCTCCCTAATAGGCAGAATATTTCAATGGCTCAAGTTTACTTTAAACGGCCAACTCTCAATGACGAGAATGAATGAAACCTCGCTTACGCTAGATTCTAAGAAATAAGCTTTTTCTACATGTAAACAAGGACTCCTGGTTCAGATTAAACGAGAATTTATCCGAAGAGGCTCGAATTGGCACTGAGTGTGAGTTTACATAGGAAACTTCTTCCATCTTCTGACTCAGGGATGCTTAATGCATCGCCAGAGGATCTTACAGTAGTGAAACAGAACAAGAGCTCACCAAATGCACAACAGGTCTCGATATAACTTAGAAAATATCATCTATACTACGCACGGACAGCCTTAAGAACCAGCTTCATCAACGCAGAGGTGCCTGTTTTCAATTAAATCAACTCAAATATACATTCAAACGTAGATCTCAGATATTGAAGAAATGTTGACCGGTTTGGTCGTCTTCATTCTTCGTGAAATTACATGTTTTTCGACAATCTCCACCCTCTCACTTATTGCCAACTTCTGGTTTTCTCACTGTAAGACAACGAAGAAATGAAGTTCACCTAAAATTAACCTTGAGGAGTAGAGAACGAGATAATAGTTCATGAACACTACCACAGCCGCGGATGAGCTTCCAAGAGAAATCACCAACACCGCAGAGATCAGATATTAACTAGTAATCAGTATTCCACTGCCTGTGCTGGTATATCAAGTTCCATTGTTGCCAGATTAATGCTGGGACAAAGTTATGAGACGCTTTACATGAATCCTGGCTATTTCGGGGTGCTTCCTTTCTGTTTTCTAAACCACCATCTTTGATCACCCGCAACCAGCCCATGGCTTCCTGAAAGCACCTTTACACTCATGTAGCTCTCCTAGTTCCTCAATTTCGACATCGACTCACCATTCCACGCTAGAGCGCTCGACGATCCGCCTACTTTGCCCTGCGCTGAGAAGCATGGGCAAAGAAACGGGCGAGAAAACGGTCCCTAGGACGCGGTCATGGGAAGGAAACTCAGCGGAGAACAGCATATGGATTCAAGGCATATTTCCAATACACGAGAAGGCCCAAGATCGAACCACAACTCCTCTAATTATGCTTTGTACAGCTATTACGGAATTAGGCGCCCGAGCATCCAAGAGCGACAAAAAATTCCGACGCTACAGAATCGTCGACGAAATGAACAGCATGACCAGGAGGATCACGAGTCTGGAGATCTAAAAAGAGAGGCGCCCCCTGGCCAAATACAGCATGGGAGCGGAGAGGCTTTCCAAACGCGTATTTTGTAAAAGTCTTCTTGTGAGTAATGCGATTTGCTCGTCCGCTCAGAGACGTATTGATTATTTGAATACCTCTTTCTAAAAACACTGCTGCCTATCGTAGTGCTTGTCATCGCTCTTCTGGCTACAGTATTCTGGAACACTGTTTTCTTTTACGCTCGACATTCCGATACACCATTGCTTCTTCCTCTACAAACATCTGATCAACTAGTATCCTCACCACTACCAGTGCCTTCGCTGCTACCAGAAGATACACCAAAACCATCTCTGCCGATCATTGCTATCATTAGAAGGACTGGTGCAGGGAAGAGTACATTTATCAAAACGCTCGATGGGCTTTCCATTGGTAAGGCGCCTGCAGTGAGTGATGCACTAGAGCCTTGTAAGTGAACGATCAGTACCTCAGACTTCAGTCTTACTCTTTGAGTTTGGGGAAATGAAAATGCTTCAGGTACCGAAGAGTTCACGTTCAACAAGTTCAACTACGCAAGTAAATATGGTACAGCAGCCTGGATCATCGAAACACCAGGTCTTGATGATGCGAACTTGTCTGACACGGATAATATGAGAGGTATTCGCAAGACGCTTGACGAGAATCGTCTTGATAACAGAAACATCCACATGATCTATCCATACTACTTGACTCTTCCCAAATTCAACGATGAAGCTCACAAGGTCTGTCGGTTTTCCCCGAAGTATTTTGAAATTTTTCGGCTTACGTTCCTAGACTTCCAAGAACTTATTGGCTTGGACATCACTGGAAGAATAGCCTTGGCGACCACCCGACAATGCGTAAGTTCAATACGAGATTCGGGATGAGCGAAAACAAAAAGTTTCTCGGAATGTCTCTACTAGTACTTGCACTGTAGAGGTATGTAGGGATTGAAAGTGATTTCAAACTCGTGCTCATTATTTCCCTTGTATCGTCAGCTCTTGCAAATATTCGTTATCAGGGTGGCAACTAAGTAAGAGAGGCTGGGCAGGCTTACAAAAAAAAAAACTCACAGCCATAGCCACAAGAGACCAGATCTACTTATTTGAGTCTTCTGGAGAACCTTCTTTTTAACAAATAATCCTGCGAATCAATGCGATTGGTTGCCTATTGCTTTGCTGCAGGACAGTATTTGCAGCCACACCACATCTGTTGGTACTCACTCGGCTATGCTGCAAGTTCGGTTAACAGGGGCTAGTTGTCCGACCCTGTCAACATTGCCGTCGCTAGATGTCTGGAGAATTGGAGATTTCGCTGAAGTAGCTGCCTGGACTGTCACGATTAATATAAGAGACGTACCGCCGGAGGCTTCTTCAAGTCAATTTTTATACAAAATCAAAGCATCGGCATAATATTCGACGGTACTATTTCCATCGATCCTTTCCAGTGTCCGCCAGTATCACAACCTAAGTCTTCAATTTCTGTTTCCTCGAAGCATCATTTCATCATCATGGGACTATTCACTTCCTCCACGATCGAGAAAGAAAGCACTAAGGCGGCACAGATACTCAATAGCTTCATCAGTAAGTTGCGCCCTCCACTTCCCCATTCCCCTCAGACTCAGCACTCACATTACCCAGTCAAGAACAAGATCCCCCAAGAAGCCATAGCAAACGCAAAAGGCATTGCGATCTTTTCCGCGATCAGAGGAGGAATGTGGGTGGCCGGGTCCGGCGGCTCAGGAATCGTGATCGCTCGTCTCCCTTCCGGTCTCTGGTCTCCACCCTCCGCCTTTGCCGTGCGCTCTGGCGGCGTCGGCATAGTCTGGGGAGTCGACATGTACGACTGCGTTCTTCTTCTTAATACCTCCGTGGCCGTCGAAGCGTACTCGAAAAGCGAGTCTGGTCTCCGCGGTGGAGTGGCGCTGGCTGCTGGGCCAGCGGGTTGGAACGGCGAGAAGAGGGAGGAGAAGCCTGTTTGGATGTATACCAAGTCGAGAGGACTTTATGGAGGATTGACGATTGATGGGACGGTTGTCAAGGAGATGGAGGGGGCGAATGAGGGGTTTTACGGGAGAAAGGTTTCTGCAAAGACGATCTTGAAGGGCGAGGCCGCGGATGGTTGGCCAAATGGAGCTGAGCAGCTGATTGAGGTGTTGAAGTTGGCCGAAGGAAAATTTGGGGATAAGAAGGTTCTGCAGGGAATCAGCAAGGAGCCTACACCAGGTGATCTTGAGGATTGATCGAGGCATGAGGGGGCTGGAGGTGCAATATTTGTTTGCGTGTTATGTCGTAATGTTTGAGCCAGGGGCGTTGAGCAAGGTATGGTAATAGATGAGATAATTTCAGAGCGGAATTAGTTCGTATAAGTAATGTTGATTGTCTAAGGGTGTCTGAGCTCGGTGTTGACTATGGCTGCTCTGATCTGGGTGACGGAGATCATGAGAATTCTATAAATCCAAGTAGATGAATACAATTTTATTTGAACCTGGTGGAGTTTATCTGCAGATATAGAGCCGATATGCCTATGGTAATTCTAGTTGTGACCTCCACCAAAAGTAACACCAGGAAATCTCCCCGAGAAGTTTCTTCCAATAAGGAGTGGAGAATATTACCTGTGATTCAAAAGAGGACGAACACGTCAGATAACGTCTCTATCATATGACCTTTATGCTTGTAAGATACAACTTGGCAGACAAGTAGGCAGTAAGTGAGAATTAGGTGGCCGAAGAGACGGGCGGTAGACTAATACTCTTCTGACCTCGATATCCTGAGAAAACCTTCGCTTCCCAGCACCACGGCGCGCGAATTTCAGCAGGACAAAGGTTGGGATGCCAGAGGAAAATCTTCCAAAAGCTTTGCGGACTGAATGGTAGAAATCGAACAGGAAGAGGAAATCATACTTCTTAGAGCCTCTGAGCGAGAAGTTTTATCTAGATTCATCGATTGGGATAGCAAAAGAGACACCTAGTCCTTAGTGGGAGAATTAAACCCCGAACACTTCGTCTTCCCCTTGGTAGTTGCTGCTTTACGGCATCTCATTCCCGGGAATGTTTTCCAGTGACATGCACTCGGTCGGCATTCTTCATTCGAACTTCCAATGTAGGTGTATACAATCCTTGATCTGTGTATCCAGTGTAAAGACGCTCGCAATGTATTCTACATGTCAACCGCCCGAAGGTGTGCGCTCTTCGGATATCCCGACATAAGTATTAGCGACTCGAAACTCGAGACCCGCGGGTATACAGTGATGGTATAGGTATAAGTGATCGACTAGTACTTATAAAGCCAATCTTTCACGAGCCGCGAGGTTGAAAGCCGAGGATCTGGCGTGGCTCGATTTGGAGAGATATTATCTGAAAATGAATGAAAAGGATCAGTGGGGATAAATTCATGTGGTTAGAAAGTAAGGCAATAAAACGTGAAATGATTTGTGATCGGTAGGCGATAGAGGCAGGCGTATATAGAATGCAGGAAGAGAGAAGAAGTCGATTCGCGTATATCTGATGTCGGAATGAGTGGCCAGAACTGCTAGATTAACTTAAGATTTTTATTTTCATTTGCAGGTCAAGGTCGTAGAGGATTGCTATGAAATTATGTACGATAGATAACTGTAATTCGGAAATCATGTCGTGTCTTTAGAAAGCTCGCGAACGAGGTGAAGTGGACGAACTGGCTGCTGAATATTCCTGTCATCGATACGTAGGGCGCATTATGATTAGGTGCTAAAGTGGGAGCTACTTTGAGCCAGTATCAAACCGACCTCGAGTGATGTGAATTCCTAGTTCATCACGCGTACTCGAAAAGTTGTAGCATCTATTTTTCACGTTTGAAAAGATTCAATTTTCGTTGCAAGCGTGTGAAGGGAGGAAGTACGAAGCGGAAAGTTCTCCCGTTCACTTACGTATGTGACGTCAATGTCAACTCTTTATACACCAACATGATATAGCGTACGAATCTTACTTCTACAAAGAGAAGGGAGCGCTCCTTTTAAAATTGTCCTTGAATTCTCTGTGACCGGCAGTGTTAAAGTCACGATCATACCCCGGTTGAGGATTGAATATTGAGGATCAAACGACATGCACAGAGCTAAAAATCTCCGGAAGCCGATCTCATAGACAGAACCACGAACTATCGAGATAACCCAACCGCTGAAAACAAAGTGGAAAGTGAGTTTCAGTAACAGATGCCTAGCTCCACCACACAATCCAATACCTCTCAAAACCCAACCTCTATGCTAACCCATCCTTCACTTCCCTCCTTCCCTCTTTCCCCCCCGCTTCATCCCATTCATCCATCTCAACCCCTGCACTCTAAATCCCTATATCCTTCCTGCTGAACATGTACATACAGTTTCTCACCACAAGGCTTCAGACCTCTGACGCCTCTCAAAAGCGGACAATGCTTATACGTGAGACCGTAACAAGACCATTTATTCTCGACGAGTTGCGAGAGGAGGAGTGTTGTGTGGCAGGTGGTGCAGGTTGTTGTCTTGGGGAGGGTGGAGGCAGCTGTCGTGGAGGAGTAAGAGGTGTTGGAGGTGGAGTTTGACTTGGAGATAAGGTCCGAGGTGGGACGAGGATGAGGTACATTGAGAATGGACATTGGACGATTCGTTGCGCTGCTGGTGTGTGGGGAGTGGGAATTTGCAAGTGAGATTTTGGGCAATCGCCGTGAGCTGGGAGTGAATCAAGTCCGGGTCCTGAGTCTGATGTGGATGCTGTTGAGGATTTCGAAGATCGCTCTTCTTTGGATGGGAGGGAGGGCTTATGGGTGGGTGTTAGGGTAGCAAGAGCAGAGGATCATTTCCGGGAATTTGTAGTAGAGAGAGGAAGATGGTCAGAGATTTGAGATACCTCGGGTCCTGATAGTGAAAGCTCGCGACAAGCCTGAAGTTTTTCACCAGACTCACTCCATGAAAAAAAACAAGCGTGATATTCAGGCTTTGGACTATATATTCATAGCCATATTTCGTTCGTAAACTCTATTTGAGATTGTGAGATCGGGATCGATTGAAACACTCACTCACTCATACGTAAGTCTCATCTTTTAGTTCTATAGCCCATACCGTAGACCTGATGATTCACTTGCACTTTTGGAATGGAGTATACTCACCTTATTCACGACTAGATTTATAGCTGGCGTATCGGGAAGCCTATATTCACGCATCTAACATAGTCCAGAGACAAAAGCTTGCAAGGGAGCTAGCTACTAGGTAGGTTGATCACATACTACTACCCAGTACACTTGTATAACAAAAAACCCTAATTTTCGAAAAACAGGCACCATGGCATCGTAATAGTCTTCGAGTCTCTCGTTCTCATGAAGCCTAGAAGATAGCTTCGACTTACATTTTATCGTGAAAATCTAAAGAATCAACGAGTATAAACGAGGAGAAAAATCAGCAGTCCTCTCTCTGAGAGGACAGGGCCTTTTTCTTCCCAATTGCGGCCGGATTGATGTTGGGATTTGGGGAACGTATGCGTGAGTGATAGCACTTTTGAGCATTGAGCCGAGGAAGAGTAGGTGGAGAAGGAGGGGCTTGATGTTAGATCAAGTGATGAGTTGTACGGTCTTCCTCGGATTGAAAGTTATGCTTCAAGCAAGAAAGAGATCCCCGATCCGTTGATAGGTCCGGAAGAAAGGGGTCGCTTAGATGTAGGGTTTCGATGTCTCAACTCTTTCTATAACTATGATTAGGCAATCCTCGCTCGAGACTTGATTTGTTGTGATGGAGGACGTTCGACGTGGGTTGGAATATTAGGGAGAAGGTTATTATGCTGTGTTATGGCGTATATTGCAGATAGGCACGCTTTCATGGAAGGGGGCAGGCAGATAGATAGAGGATAGATTAGAGTAGAGTAGGCTGGCTAGGTTGATTGCGTGCGTTAGTGTGCAGTATAGCTGGAATTAATTGAATGAGATGGGATGGGAAAGGAAGGAAGGGTGGGAAAGGTTGGATGGTGAGGTCGAAATAGGAGTTTATTGGGATGTGGCGCTGTTGTTGGTTAGGTTGAGGAAGAGAGAGACAGATGTGGGATTAGATGATTTAGATGATTTGGATGTACCCACGACCAGAGAAGAAGAGGGCTAGGTATTTTGAGGGATAGATATCAGCTTTGCGGTCATTAACGACGAGGTGTGTTGTTGTCCAGATGATGTTTTTCTCTGTATAGTTGCTAGCCATAGCTTTATAAACGTTGTGTTGAAACCGGAATGCTGGAGCCCTGGCTGTAGGGCTAGATGTAGGAAGAGGTACATGATGGAGATCAGGCCTCGTTTTGTATTTCTATGAATGAGGCGAGTCGTTCCTGTATGTAGGGTAAGGCGGGTTTGTTTGAATGGGTGAGAGGTATAGCATCATAATATACGGTACCTTACTACAGGGGGGGGTGAAATAATTACGAGGTCTTGCACGACGTCGAATAGATTTAATAATCGCGCAATTTACAGTTCAACAGAACTCAAGTAGACTCGCCTAAGGCCGCAAGCTGGCTGTCCGGCTCAGGCCTGGAGGTTGAAGTTGCGATTGTTGGACTTGGCTATCTTGTGGGATTAATGTTAATGGCATGTATGTATATATTGGAAGAAGGTTTGCAAAGGGTGCGCGAGTAAGCAGGGTGGTTCATGCGGTCAATCATAAGCGATGAGGTGAGGCGCGAGTAAGGAGGGAATGCTTATGCGGGAGTAAGTGTCGGTTATGCTTATGGGATGAAGTTTCTGATTGGGTTCACGGATGCTGCTTGTTTGATACTCGAATGTCCGAGGGAAGAGGATGATCCGGGGTTTAACTGGTTTTGGGTGAGGTACGTCAATTTGGGAGTTTTAATAACGAGGATGGGTGAGTGGGAAAGCTGGTAAGGTGATTGATTAGTGAGCCTGATGTGGCATTGTTGGCTGAGAGAGAGAGAGGTTGCTGAAGGCGGCGAAGTTCTATGGGTATTGAATGGCATACGGAGGGGCGTAAGTTGCATATTATTGAAGTAGTGTTCGGTCGGGCTGGCTGGCTGGCTGGCCTGGGTTTCGATTGTTGGGCGGCGAGTGAGGGTAAGGCTGTGTGATGTGATGATGTGCAATGCGGTGTTTGGTGCTCGGTTAAGTCGGTAGGAGAGGAACAGGGTTTTCGGTGAGCTGACGAGGCAGAGTGGGGAGTGAGGTTGCTTTTATATAATTAGGTATATGTAAATTTTTGGGAGCCATACGATCCTAAGTCGACTGTTGCGAATGCGTGTGAATTCTGTGAAATGATTATAATAATATCTTATCAGTTAGAGTCAGACAAGTCTGGACTATCGCACGAGCTAAGTGTCAGTCAGCTTCGATACATGCTAAGTACTTACTACCTAAGCTACCGGTCACGCCCGTTACCTCGGAGAACTAGTTCCCTACTTCTGCATAAACATTACGAAGTCCGAAGTCCGAAGTCCGAAGGCCAGACCAGACCGGCGCCTATGTGACAGACAACTTCGTAGATGGCAGTCAGCTGGAGTTGTCGTTTGTTCCATGTGTTCCATTATATCCATCCGACAGCATAGCAGCGCGCGGGCGGAGTAATTTGAGCATAATGCGGATCCTCCCCTTCACTTCCGATGTAGGAATTGGCCGGATGAGTATCGTATGAGTGAACATGTTAGGAGGTATCAATATAATGTGAGGCAGGAGCAGGCGGGCGAGATTCCCGAGAGTACCTAGGGAAGGGAGAGAAGCAACATGAAGTCTGCCTTGAAGCCTCGAAACAACAGAAAGGGAAGTTGCAAGTTGTCGCAGGATACCTAAGGTAAGGCTTCTCGAAGCTGAATATCGCGCATACTTTGGGTAATTACATGTTAAATATCTTCATATCGTCCTAGGGACCGACCTGGACTAATCAGGCTCGTCTCAGGAAGATGCTTGAACATGCATGCACTTCCCTCCGGGATTCACCATTGCGGCTCAAATCGCCTGTCGGGTGATTTTTGCTACTTTCTGATACAGTAGCTAGGTAGGCATGGGATAATGAGTTCGTTGAACCCAGCCAGCCTTACAGAGTATACACGTAGAGTACGTACAGTACGTAGCCGAACACAAATCAATTCCCAAAGTCATGAAAGGAGTCATTTGTTTGCTTTGCGATTGTCCGCGCGACTTAGGTGCTTATACCTAAGGTATCAAAGTACTTATAACTCTTCACTGACTCTCGACTCTCTTATTGCTGCTGCTGCTTGCAGGTCAGTCAGTCAAAGCGGCGCGAGCGTGCCAGGGCCAGGGCCAGAGCCAGAGCCAGAGCAAGACAGGGCGTGCGTGGCCCGTCGATCATTCACGCTCCAACAAAGACCCCACTAGCTGCCGCTTCTGGACTAGCTGGTTAAAATCGTGCGATAGTGCCAGCCCCATTTCTCAGGCCGCACCCAGCAGTCAGTCAGTCAGTCAGTCAGTCAGTCAGTACCTTGGCTCTCAAATCGTCCCGTCGACTTTGCATTCTCCTCCCTCCTCTCTCGCGTCCTCTCCCCTCCACAATCACCACCAACTTCAACCAGCCTGCCTCTCCCCAACGCCCTGGTCATCGATCGCTTGAAGCTCACTCTGCAAAGAGGGCCGAGAGATTCTTTTCCACGCTTCGCGACGATAACCAACTTCCTCATCTTCTTCACAAGAACACGTCGACGGTCGGCAAAGTCTGCAGCCTGAGACGAGACCCTTCCCTCTCACCCTTGGAGCATCAACTAGATTGGTACGTACTGACCCCCTCCCTCCACATCTTCCTCTTCCTCTCCCTCCGCACAGCATATCTCGTCGACAGCTTCAATCAAAACCATCGACATCGACATCTGCGAGCCAGCCGTGCCTTCTCTTCACCCATATCCCATCAGTCGATTAAAGACAGCGCTATCCGGGTCAACCTCACCGCTTCGCGTCCGACTCCACAGCCTGATCATCAAATACCTCCATACTTCAACCCGTTAACTAAACTAACATCTCCTGCCTTTCAGTTCCTTCTTCTCTCAATACTCCCTCGACCGACATAACGTCGTCGATACAAGTAATAAACCTCAACATCGTCGACTCGAGTATCGGACTGCCCGATACCCAGAGTCCATAGTTCAAGCAAGATGACTACTATGGTGAATCCACCCGCTTCCAAGTCGAAATCCAACCCTCTGGTTTATACTCCCTTTCTTCAGCTTCCCTAGAGCACCTTCTTGTTTACATACATGCTGGCTGTCTGGGATCACGATCAAGAGCAAGAGCTTAACCCCTCACCTCTGACCTCCCCATCTCAGCCTCGTGACCCCCCTCTCTGGCATACCACAGCACAGTTGCGCGACATCACCCCGACAGCGGTATACTAACATGGCTCTGCAGGATCTTCGCGTCGGTAACAAGTACCGCATCGGTCGTAAGATCGGTAGTGGTAGTTTCGGAGACATCTACCTCGGTACCAACATCATCTCTGGTGAAGAGATCGCCATCAAGCTTGAGTCTGTCAAGGCCAAGCACCCTCAACTCGAATATGAGGCTCGTGTCTACAAGTCCCTCGCTGGAGGTGTCGGCATCCCATTTGTCCGCTGGTTCGGTACCGAGTGTGACTACAATGCTATGGTTCTCGATCTTCTCGGACCTAGTCTGGAGGATCTCTTCAACTTCTGCAACCGAAAGTTCTCCCTCAAGACCGTTCTCCTTCTCGCCGATCAGTTGATCTCTCGCATCGAATATATCCACGCGAAATCCTTCATCCACCGTGACATCAAGCCAGACAACTTCTTGATGGGCATCGGCAAGCGAGGTAACCAGGTCAACGTCATTGATTTCGGTCTGGCCAAGAAGTATCGTGACCCAAAGACTCATTTCCACATCGCATACCGTGAGAACAAGAACTTGACTGGTACTGCTCGTTATGCCTCCATCAACACCCACTTGGGCGTCGGTACGTAGTCCTGTTCATATCTTCCACCCCAAATACTGATTCTGTTGCAGAGCAATCCCGTCGTGATGATATGGAGTCTCTCGGATACGTTATGCTCTACTTCTGCCGTGGCTCCCTTCCATGGCAAGGCCTGAAGGCTGCCACCAAGAAGCAGAAGTATGACCGTATCATGGAGAAGAAGATGACTACCCCAACCGAAGTGCTATGCAGAGGCTTCCCTAACGAGTTCGCCATCTACCTCAACTACACTCGCTCTCTCCGCTTCGATGACAAGCCGGATTACTCTTACCTACGAAAGATCTTCCGTGATCTCTTCGTCCGTGAGGGTTTCCAGTACGACTATGTCTTTGATTGGACTGTGTACAAATACCAGAAGAACGCTCAAGCTATTGCCCAGGCTGCCGGTCAACAACCTGTCCAGGAGGAGGAGGAGAAGCCAGGTCGTACCCGTACCAATGCCGCTACTGCTGGAGGTCCCACCCCACAGCACGCTTCCAGTGCTTCCAAGCCAGGAGCCATTTCCGGAACCCGCCGCAAGGTCATCGAACGTGGTGCCAGTGGTGCTGGTGTAGACACTCCGGATACCAACAGAGCCGTCGGTGGAAGTGATAGGATGTGAGTGTCTCGCTAGCTCCGGTTCCTTGTAAGGGATTTTCCTCTTCGCGTTTAGTGTGCTTCGATGACGCTGGCCGCGAGGAGAATATATGCTGACTGGATGGCTGACGCTTTAGTCTCCGAAAATAGGCTGCGCTCTGCCTCGAAAGGTGCAGCAACTGGTCCTGGATATTCTTCTGGTTCTTATCGGCCAAAGCGAGAGGAGGTGAACGGACAGCAATGGGGCAATTATTGATTTATTTCCTTGAGGATTCACCTGGACCGGTTCTCGATACTCGATTATCGACTCTTGGCAAATTCGTCTCAATCATCTCAACTCATCCGCTGACCAGACCTGATCGTCTCGGGGATACTGGTGGTACTGGCTCGATATCAAAACTCTTCTTATTATGGATTGCTTTCTCATTGCGACTCTTCGACTTCATGGATTTTACAATGGCTCGAGCACTTCGACATTCGTACGACAACTCACTTCTGGTGAGACCTGTCATCAATGTCAAGGAATCGAACGGCACGCCGATGTCATCACATCCACAATTCGGAGCATCAATACGACGCACGGCATCATCGATCAGGTAACATCGCCACATCATTATCGATCGACATGACTGGCTACATCTCGGTCTCGAAATAAGCAGAAACATGATCAGACAAGCTCGTTTGCACAAATTGACGTCAGACACTTCGCTCGTCAGCCACAGCATCCAGAGCAGATCCTCTGTATCTTTCTAAGAGAATGTCTTGCTCATGGTTTCTTTCACTTCTTTGTTTTCCTTGTGCACTTAACCCTGGAAAGAGGGGACGTCCGGGGTTGATGAGATGGGGTTGAGGTGGATATGCTGGATGTGTTTATTTGGAACGAGTGGCATACCGCGCTCAGTGACGAACATTACGGGGCCAATCAGCATTGAAACCAATGGGGATAGAAATGGAGTGCAGCTTCTGGGGAGGTCTCTTTACATTTTTTCTCGCACGCTTTCCTTGGTATGCGCGCTGGGATGTAGAGGTGGCCTTGAGGAGAGGGCAAGCATCCATGGGGAGGAAATGCGCTCTGCTTTTCATTAATGATTCATGGTGGTTTATGATGATGTAGTGGGGAAGACACGAGCTACGCCTGTTGCTTGTTTTCTTACTTCCTACAGGGTTCATAGGTTTACGCTCATGATACACGCTGCTTTAGTCAATTTTACAGATGGCAACCCAAAACTTATTCTATCTGATTTGTGATTCGTGATATCGTCGTAAGTTGGAAAAGAAAGGAATATCAGGCGGCAGACGTAGGTACATAATTTAGCCTTTATTTCCTCAATAGCAATACCAAATCTGTTAGCTCCGACATCGTGGGGAAACATTTTAATGAAGCCGTTTGGCAGACCTGTCTCCGTGCAACCGAGTTTGAGTTTCGCGAAACGAATGCCGCGCTTAGCACGATATGATTAAACTCTATTCCGAACTTTATTGCGACCACGAATGCACCAACGCCCTCCAAATTATGCTCACTTGCAGACAATCTGACATGCTACCTCTTCCACTTCTCTTCCCTCTTTCCTCGAGAGCCGCACCAAGACGTTTTCTGCCGCACGCAGCCTTCATTCACCGGCTCGGAAATCAGATCAGCTCAAACCTCGGATCTGACAAGGTTCCCTCCCCTCCTCCCTCTCTCCCGCCGCACAGTAGCGCACTGTACATCTTTAGCGCTGCGTTGCGCTGTATCTCGAAAGGTGGCTAGCTGGTCGCGTTCCTGGATTGATTGATTGAACGATTGATTAGGTTTTGATTGGGCATCTATGCGATTGTTCGTTCCGGGCTGGGTTTTGGTTTCGTGGGGTTTGAAAGTATGGGCACGCTCTGATGGTGAGACGGATGGGGATGGGGACGGGTTCTGCTACGGGGGCTGTGATCTTGTGTTGAGCGGGCTGGTGTTTAACGACACGGCGGTTGAGTTGACGACGGTGGAACCGGGATCCAGAGGGGGATCGGCATTACGATCAGGTGATGGAAACATCACCTCCTCATCCAACTCGGTAGATGCTCGGAGATGCAGCAATGCATATCGTCTCCCGTCGCTGTACCTCTGTCTCCAACGGTATTGTTCGGAAGGTGAGAGGGTTACAGGCTTGAGCGGCTTGAATGAGACGTGTGGGCGCGGGTTGCCGGCTTTTGAGGATGTCCTTGCGAGGTTTGGGGATGAGGAGGGGGAGGCGCTGAGGAGGGTGGGGAGGGAGGATTTGGTGAGCGGTGTGAAGAGGATGGGGATGGGGAAGATGGTTGTTAGGGAGGTGGTTGTTGTGGGGGAGAGTGCTTGGAGGCTGGGGAGGGGGACTTTGGTGAGTTGTGTTTTTGCGCGTGTTTGTGGTTGTTTGGAATGGGATGTTTTGGGGGATTTGGGGTTGTGGTTTTGAGCTTTGGGGAAAGGAGGATGGGGAGGGTTTGTGTGGTTGGTTTTGGATGAAGCTGATGTTATGATATGGATAGGCTGCTTGGGATTTCGAGACGAGGATTCATAATGTTTATGGGTAAGCACCTCACCTCGTGATATACCTTGCTTCACTTCTCGTGCAGGTGTCTAAAAATTTATGTACACAGGTGCGCCACGTACATCTTCTGGACATTCATCATCCTCATCGGTCTCTCCTCCCACCTCGGACAATATCTCCTATCCACCAGCTTCCGCAATCCTAAATACCAATCCCTTCCCTACGAAGATGGTCACGATACTGATAGAGGGATCTTCGACACGCCGTATATCTTTCTGAAAAAGTACATTACTGTCCCGGCGACGTTCGGCTATAGACGCGCGCAGAATGTGGGGTGGTGCACTATCCCGACGCGGGTGCAGAGTTTGGCCATCGTGGCTTTTGTGGTGATGAATGTGGTACTGTGTAGTTGTAGTTATTGGATCTTTGAGGGGAACATGTAGTGCGTCTTCCTTCCCGCTTCACCCTTTCCACTTCAGCTCATCAACACAACTCTCTAGCTGGCCAAATCCCCGAGATCAATTCCTCCGCTATGTCGCGGACCGAACGGGGATCATCTCCACGGCTAATTTAATACTTGTCTGGACGTTTGGTATTCGGAATAATACGCTTTTATGGCTCACGGGTTGGGATTTTGCGGCGTACAATATGTTTCATCGATGGGTGGCGAGGGTGGCTACTGTACAGGCTGTGCTTCATTCGGTTGTTTACACTGTTTTGATTGTGATTGGTGAGTTTGCCTTATCCGTTTTGGAGTCTGAGACAAAAATGAAGGTTTGAGTGGGAGAGGAAGTGAGATATGTGAACTCGACGAGACTGATTTAAGATTGGTGGTATAGCTCAAGATTCTTGGTCTGAGGCTTGGACGTATTACCTTGCCTACTTTGAACGGAGTTACTTCTGGAATGGTGTTTTGGTGAGTTCCATAGACTCGTTTTTGAACAGATTGGAAGCTAATAGAAGTGTCGTAGGCTACTATTTTCATGGTTTTTATCCTAGTCGCCTCGGTCTATCCCCTTCGCAGGAACTTCTACGAAATCTTCCTCTGGCTGCACATTATTCTCTCTATCCTGATTCTCTTAACTATGTACTAGTAAGTTCCTTGACACCCGCCCCCAATTCCCCTCCGTCCATACTTATTTCCACAGCCACGTAGTCCCTTTCCGAAATTACGCACTCTACATATATCCCTGCGTCATTATCTGGCTTTTCGATCGTCTTCTCCGCATCCTACGAATCCTATCCTTCAACCCTAGATTCTGGGACACCAAGGCCACTATTGCGTATTCACCAGACAGCAACATCGTGCACATGAGCGTCCCTTATTCAAAAGCTTGGATGAAGCCTAGGCCGGGTGGATTTTACTTTGTCTATTTCTTGAGCGCGGATCGGTGGTGGCAATGGAGGGGATGGGAGAGTCATCCGTTTACGCTTGCTTACTCAACGCCCCTCGAAACGGAGGATGGAGTGTTGAGAACTACAAACTCACATTCTCCATCGATGTCGTTGGGCACCATAAACCCTCCCTCGCGCGTTGGATCACCAATATCACAATCTCACAACATCGAATCAGCTTCCTTGCTTCCCCCATCCCCATTTCCATCAGCAGAAACAGCACCACCCGCAACACTAAACTTCCTTATTCGTCCCTATGATGGATTCACATCTCGGCTCCGTGCCTCGGCTCTGCGCTCTGGTACTTCTGGGACTAGACAAAGAGTCCTCATCGAAGGCCCGTACGGAGAAACACAACCTTTGCGTAAATACAGAAATGTGCTTTTCGTCGTAGGCGGGACGGGAATTGCGGTTCCTATGTCGTACTTGAGAGGTTTAGCCAGTTTCGAGCAGAGCGACGGAGATGGAACAAGAAATCAATGGAACGATGACGTGAGGACGAGGAGAATCAGAATCATGTGGGCGGTGAGAGAGGAGACTTTACTAGATGAAGTGTTGGAGGGGGATGTGGAAGCCATACTTGGATCAAGGTCGGATGTTGACGAAGCTCTCAAAGAGAAACTCAAGATCCGCGCTTTCATCACTCGACATGCACAAGACGAGAATAAAAACGTCGACGTCGAACTCCGAGAAGGGTTCTCTATCATCCCTTTCTCAGAACCCGTGAGCAGTATCCAAGGAGTAAATGAGGCTGAGGCTGAGACTCTGAGAAGAAATCCTAGAGTCTCGAGGAGAGGTATCGAGATCGTCAGAGGTCGCCGTCCGGATGTTTTCGCGGAAATCGAGGGTGCGGTGAGGAGGACTGGGGGGGAGACTTTGGCGGTTGTGGTTTGTGGACCGCCGGTTATGGCTGATGATGCGAGGAGGGCGGTTGTGGAGTTGCTTGGGAGGGGGAAAGGGGGTGTTGGTGGTGGAGGGGGNGGGGGGTTTGGATGGATGGATTGAGGTTTGTACATATGAGGACTGGGCTGGCTTTTCAGGATTTTATCGCACAGATGGGGTATTGAGGTAGACAAAACTCTGTTGTGTCTCTGCTTTGTAGAAATTGTGGGATATATCTTGGATGCAGAAGTATGATGGACATTCCGCATATTTAAGCTAGGGATTGGAAGCTATGGATTGAAAGCTAGAGATTGATTATCTTTTCTTTTCTTTTGCTCCTCTTGCAAACCTGCTTGTACCGATCTCGTACGGCAGGTTAATGAGAGCGAGTCACGTGATCCTTGCGCAAGTTATTTCTTGAGCCTCCTGAAATGAGACTTTTGGATATATCGTAGTGACTATTATTTCTTTATAAAAACCGCCTTCAAACATAAACATGCGCCGATAATTAAATTATCTAAATAAATTCCCTGTATTCCGCTGCAATCCCCGGGTATCAAGATATTTCCCCCAAAAACGCCAGTTGACCGAGACTCCTTCAAGACACAAGAGACCGCCTAGAGAACCAACATCGAGCCGATGAAGTTGCCCAGCACACTTCCCGTACCCCAATCAGACCCCGAAGTCATCTTGCCATACCAATTCGCCGCATACAGGTTTCCGAACTTGGCTTTACTCTGTATCTGATCATAATTCGCCTTGAAGAACGCGCGGATCTTGCCCTGCAGATCCTCGGTGACCTTACCTTTCGAGCCAGCCGTGACGTAAAAGTCGGCCAGATTGCGGAACAAGACATCTCGCCATTGCACACCGTCCCCATTAGTCGTCAGATCAGCCTGCTGATCGATCACCAGAGCGGGATTATTGCCGAATCCTCCTGTAGTAGCTGAGGTTACGGAGAGTGTCGCCTGGTCTAAATATTTCGCGTCGCCGGTCGTTATGTATAACGATGTTAGAGCGCCGATGTAGACACCGGTTTCATACGTCAGCGATCCGAGATGCTTTGTGCATCCATCAGCTGTCAGCGCATCAATGGTCATAATCCCTGTTTTGGTATCTAACATCATGCGCTGTAGCCAGCTGAGCGCAGCATCAGAGGGTCCGCGAAATGATGCATCGCCTGTAATGTCGAAAAGCCATGCTCCGACTTGCGCGAATAAGCTGGTGGAGATGGCGTTTAAGCCGGAGTCTTTGGCACTGCCCCAGTAGACCGCGCCGTCGATGTCGCAGTCTGCAGGAATGGGAACATCGCGCTCGATACCACCTTTGGAGACTTTTGTCCCTTGGTCGACTTTGAAGATTTGAGCGTTCGCGCCGATGTTACGCCATTGCTTGATCGACTGGTCGAGAAGCTCGCGATGACCGTAATTCTGGTAGGCGCGAATCATGGCGAGACACCACCAGAGCTGGTCGTCGTTGAAGTTATTCGTGCTGCCTGCTTTTTGCTGTGCGGCTGGCGAAGTTGCGATTGTGAGGAGAGATGCGCCGTAAGTGCTCTCGTATTTTTTGCTGCGGGTCCAGAGATCGTAGTCCATTATGTCGTTGTACACGTTGGCGGCGGACCAGCCGCCGATGTCTTTCCAACGGAAGGAGTCTTTCATGTAAAAGCCATCCAGGGCTGTGATTGCCGATGAGGCTGTTTTGGCATATTCTGCGTTGGTTCCACGAGTGGAAAGGAAGGTGGTGTTGTTGGAAGACTCGGATCTTGATGTGGTATCAGGTGATGAGAGAGCAGCCGCAGCTGTTATGAGAGATCGAAGAGAATGAGGAATAAGCATATTGAAGACTTACGGGTGAGAATACGAGATTAGTGGTTGAAACGGGACTTCGCAATGGAGGCACTCATGGGATATGTTCTAGATATAGACCTTGTAGGCCTACATACGGAGTAAAGTAATAGTCAATTCTTCGTCTATAAGAGCTTTGTGACTCGACCCAAACTCAAACCATTCACAAGGAACAGTCTTAAAACCAGGGATTTAGAAAGAAACAATCTTGGCACCGCCATGGCTACTAGGCACGAATGTGCCGTGGAGTTCAAAACTTCTCCGTCTTGGGAATCAACGAAGCGCAGTCTGCGCGCGATAAGGAAGTCGAAACCACAACGAAAACCCAACGTGTAGTCACTGGACTGGTAAGTGAGGTTTCTTTTTTGGTGAGAATGCAAAAAGACAGCGCACGATTGATAAAAGCAAGATTTAACGCGATGAAAAAAGGCAAGAATTAATTTACTTCAGTGACATGGCGGCTGTGAGTCGTAAAGATTGATGCCATCTCAGCCTGTGGATGGTGTTTCTTGACCGTGGTTGTGGTTGTGACGATTGTTCCGTGCAGATTCTGAAACTCACCCCTTGGGGGAGCCAGCGCATAATAAAACACGTGTGGTGCCAAGATACAAAGCTACTGTCTTGAGTTCTCAGACTTCTCGGGAGACGTGAGAATATCTGACAAAAAGATGAAGACGAGGGCATTGAAAATTGACTGGAGTGAAATATGGGTTGTGTGAGGCGGACGGATGTTGGGGAGGACTGAGGTCTGTGGAGGATTGATTTAGGTCATGTGATGAGCGGCCCTTCTCCAGATTCGCTTCCAGAACCAATAAACAATGAACAATGCTACAAGTTTATTTTGAGACATGCCTACCTACCATCCATCTAATTGGAAGCCAATCAAAAGAAGTGAAAAACAAGCTTGATCGGACGGTCCTCTCAGAGAAACCAATCACTAGATCACAGCTACGACCCGGCATTGGGGATGTCAACATTCCTCGAGGCCATCCTTCTCGCTTGTTCCCGCATATTTCCCCATGGCAGGACAGTTATGGACTTTTGGTTCCAAGATAGAGGCAAGCAGGAATTTAACATCACTTCAGGCTGGCCTCCTCACCCTACTCGCACTCAGTATCCAGACCAGCTTCCAACCCATCGGAGAGAACCCCACCACACAATCTACACATTCTTCTTCCCTTTCAGATAGTTATAGCTGGCACATATATTCTAGCCCCCTAGCAAGTCAAAGCCTGGAAAGCGCAAAGTTCCAGTACATACGCGCCTGATAGTGAAAACAGCTGCTGATTTTGTACAGAGCACAAGGTCCATAGAAACACAGTTTCTATAAATATGTCAACTTCAGACAATTATGTACTCAGCTGAGGCACAGTGGTAATTGGTGCTGCCATAATACTCGTTGTAGCAAGCCTTGGGCACTACACGATCGAGAGGCTGCGTCGTTGCTCGTACTGCTCACCAAACTGCTGCCAATACGCACCTGCGCTACCAGGGTCAAATATTTTGGCTCGGTCTGAGTCAGGTGATCTGAAAGTGCAGTTGGGAGCTGCCATTGTCGCCAGGCTGGACAGTAAATTCTGTGGCTCTAACGACATTTTTCTATCACGACTTCCACACACGAGCAAAGACACACACGAGCAAGGACTCGATTTCGATTCCATTTACTCTGAATCTTGTGCACATTGCTCCAGTGAATCGGTATCTAGGGCATAATGATGCGTTTTTAGATACCAAGAATTGCCGGAGCAACGTCCCAAAAGTACCACTGACGAGCCATGGCTCACTTACATGTGTCAAGGTCGATCGAGCTACTGTCATGACTTTATTGGCAATGACGAATGCAAGACCCGTCTTCAAATATTCTTCAGCATCTGGCCATCGCGCATCCTACCCTTCGTACGCTGGCCAGTGGAGCATATCCTGGCCGAATGGTGGCCCTTGCATCGTTCGCCTTTTCCCACACGACAGCCACAACGCAGGAGCTGATGTATACCCGCCATCGTTCCTAGTTCGCTTAGACAAGTGTACTAATATGCTTGCTGGTATTTTTTCCAGCGGAGAGAGAAAAATTGGGTTCCCTGGCAGAGCCAAAGCAAGGGCCCTTGGAAGTTGCAAGAGATCCCAAAAGGATTTGGAGGGTCACATGGAAGTCGTCACTTGTACAACATGCAAGGCGGAAAGGTTTTCGAACCTGCTAGCAATGGTTCCATCCGTCTTGGACGTGCAATTGCTGAGCGTCGAGACTCCATGCCTGGGAGATGATACGGATGTCGCGACAGTTTATGTACCACCTCATGGGGCCAGAATTCTCGCTATGGCTCTGAAAAACCTGCCGTGGTCATCTATCTCGTGGTCTATGCATCGAGGACTGAAAGATCTCTTGCTGGCAGTTGGCATACCGACAATGAATCGATATCGAGATTCGCTTGCAAGTTTGTTGAAAGGCGAGATCCTGCTGAGCAGAGAAGCTCTGGTAGCAATGCAATGGTCCAGAGAATTCGTATACGGACCTATGAGTGAGATGGCATTCGCTGCTGTGACGTCCGGAGTCGGCAATAGTGGAGACATAGTGAGAATTGTTACTGCGGCCGTGGAAGTCTTTCTTGTCCGCAATGGGTTCAGCGCTCTGGACAAGGATAATAACAGATTTTGGAAAGGTATTGTTGAGGTGGATGTAAAATCCGACCCAATGATTCAGCTGGATAGTGAAAATGTGGGAGAAGTCGAGGCCGATGCGATCGTCGCACTTACCAAATTCTTTGTCCTCGAATGGTCGCAGGAGCTCGATTACCAGCTGTACTACGATTTGCCAGTTGAGCTATTCCTAGCACCATGACGTATCCTGTATAGATAGAATCGACAGGCGGAGAACAAGATTCGTGTCTGGTGTCAGTGTACAAGAATCATTATTCTAAAAGAATGTCTACATTATTAGCCATTGTGATCCATTTTCAGGTGCCCCTCTTGTAGTAAAAAGCTCAACACCAAATTACAAATCCCTACTGCTGATGGCTGAATATCCCCAAACTCATATGTTAGCAGACGAATCTACGCTTTGAAAATATTATTAGGTTGAATATGTGATAATGGACAGCTCAATATCTCATTCTGCCTGTCACTAACATGTCGCACTTGACCGCAGAAATACCTTTAGTGTCTTATAGTGCAGGAAATGACTACGTATCGAAAGCAAATTACGAAAAAGTATTCTTCAAGGTTGCTACAAATGTGAATTGAGAGCTGTTGTTTGCAGACGGTCAATCAATGTTAGTTCTTGGCTAACCTTGCTTAGATCTTCCAGTCTCGTCTGGGCTTGGTACTTAGCTGTTCGTCCCGACTGTTCACCTAGCTGCCGCGCAAGCTGAGTGACAGTTGAAGTTGGAATGCCTTGATTATCCGTGAGAATCAAAGTGACAGTCTGAAGAGGAGGTGAGCCGCTTTGCGTGCTTTGGGAATCCTGCGAGACCTGCGAGACCTGCGAAAGCTGAGTCACAATCGGTGTCGGATTGCCTTGACTCAAGGGAACACTTTGAACAGGTCCGGAACTTGGTTGAAATTCTTGGGGAACGCTGAGAAGCCTGTGAAACTGATGAAAGCTGTATCACAGTACTTGTTGGGACGCCATGGGTATCTGTTAAGGCGATCGTGACGGTCAGAAGCTCAGTGAGCAGTTGAGTTGCTCTTAGGCTTGGCTGAGAGATCTGGACAGAGGATGTAGATGGGTTTTCCTGACTCTCAGTAGACATGGAAGCTAAAGCGACCGATTCTTGGGAACGAGTTGGCATCCTGGGTCTGTGGAGACAGGTCTTGGCCAAGAAAAACAGATGACACTGGAATTGGGCTCGAATCAGAGACTTTAGAGAAGATCATGGAGAATAGCGCATCTGGCTGCTTTGACGGAGATAGTGAAGTTGAGGGTCCTGGGAGGGAATGAGAAATAATCTGCTAAGGTGATAAATTTGATCTTACCGATGCTAGAAAAATCGGATGCTCCATTCAAGCAAGTACACGCCGAGCTAACTCTAGCGATGGCAGAGCCGGTGCATGAAAGAGCGTAAATGGGTAAATTCGAAGTATCAGAGCATATCGAGTTCGTGTAGGTGCTGCAGAAATCATGAGCGTTGTATCGACTCAGAGCACGAAGACAATTATCTGCATTGCATCTGGTAAGCTTGAGAGCTAGGCCGATAGAAGAGCTATCAGATATTGAAAGCAGTGGTTGAGATAGAATAATGCTCCGAGCGTACTCCTTAGCCGTGGGTTGATATGAGACGACAGTGACCAGAGTTGTGATATCGACATGGATAATCGAAACTCCTTGAACGATAGGGGATAGACTAACTAGCAGCAATGCTGCGAACAGGCAGAGGAGTAGCATGATGCTGAGCCCCAGAGTCAATTATGTATGTATATGATAATTGTGGTAGTGTAGTCAACCCATATTTTAAATAGCCCAGTCTGCATTCATTGTCCACGCTGACAAACTCGCTCCATTTAATCATCCAGATGAGCTTTTTGCATCGACATGATCCCGAAAATGCACACCAACGATGCAGGAGCCTGCTTTCACATAATGCAGAGATATTCATAAGCTAGCTTACTATCTAGGGTCCCTTTCACTGCTATAGTGATCAAGTCTCCAGGCTGTCCCTCTTGTTTTGTTGTTGTCCAAGATAAGCGAGGATCGACCCACTTTGGGCTCGCTTATTGGCGCATTCTTTTCGCGCCTCCCTAACCTCTACAACATACAGCGCTTATTGCAAGTGCACGAGATATATAAGAGGTGAGAATTAGTCCTTCGACATGATTGTTGTCTACAATATTTCATCTGTGAAATCTTGGCGAAGACATCACATAGAAGCAACTTGGAATTCGAGCACTAACGAGCAGGCATGAATATTAACCAGATACTAAACAAATCGAGGGCACCGCATTATGGTAGCAAGTCACGGTGTATCCGGCTGAATTTATCACATAATGCATCATTTATATACTATAGTCCCTCCATATAGGAACAAAACCTTGTGCGGGTCCAGCTTTATCTTCACTTTGTTTTTTTATCCTTCCACTCCTCTACAATACCTCCTAAATCAGCCGATCTATACGGAGAGAACATATCCCTCCAACCGCCTCTCTTCCAAAGATCGTTGAGATCGAGATCGCGGAGGAGCATTGACATGCACTGTAACGAGTCAGCAAAATCATATTTAATCACACGGAGCTCTCGCGCGCAATCATCCTCTTAGTTTTAGGGATTCGAAAGGACAACAAACTATCATAAGTACTCACAGTTATCTACTCGAATATAAAGGTGTATAAATCACCGAGATATCGCCTCCTTATCCATGCCGAAGTGAGTGCGACGTCATCTCTCATCGTCTCCTCGCCGGGCAACACTAGGTATCCACTCAGACATGCCTGCCGTAGCCCATATGGCTTACACTTCTGCCACTAGATAACTTTGGGTTTTTCAATCGTACCCAAGAAAGCAATTGATCGATACTCGCAATCAATGACTGGCACAATCGAGCGATAAGGTTTGCCAAGCGTTGATCTTGGAGCATAGGTCGGAAAATGAGGCTGGACTTTCGATCGAGGAAAATTGACGGCAACCATTTCATCCGCTTGTGCAATGCGAGATTCGTAAGCTTCGATATCTTTGGCATCTGCACTCGCAGTCACGATTGGCAAGCCCAATTTCTTCGCTATATCGTCTCTGAAGAACGGAAAGCAGTTTTACCATCCAGTGGCTGTGATTGCAGCATTGCACTCGACGCGCCGCCCGCTCTTCTACAGCACTTCTTTACCATTGATACTCACAATACCATCCCTTAGTACTTCTGTTCTAGCAACAATATCCCATAGTCCCTGTTTGTTATAAACCGCAGCTCCATCACCGAACCAATAGGCAGGACGATCGGGCCTCAGATTGCGCATACCATCAGTTCACTTATACCTAACCGCTTTCCTCCACATACCATATAGCACTATAGATCGTGTCTATAAGCCTAATTCCGAACCAATTGCTGTGAAAGAAGCGCATGAACGCTTCGAGAGGCTCGAAGATGCAAGAACTCATCTTTGATATCAATCGTGTGGAGATGATCTCATGGCTGTTTGATAGTGGCCATGTTGCATCGTGATTGCAGGGAGATACGGTCCTTGGCCATTGGGGGGAATGGCCTATGTTATTGATTTCTGAAGTGATGAGAGTAGGACCACGGTATCGGATGCAGATTTCGAGCCGCCAATATCTAGAACCAATTTGATATCTAGTGATGAGAGGGACTCTGTGTTTGCATAGATCACGAGTATGGATTGTCGGCAGGGTAAAGTCTTCCGTGGCGAAGGTAGAAATATATCTGAAGTGGACAAGAGGCCAGCCGCAATGATGAGCTTCTTGATAGTGAACATCATTCCTGTAGATGTCTCAACTACCCAGAAATTTCCCACTTCCGCGGAGACTTGTGACCGGGGTTTCGAAGATATTTCGGTAATTGATTGTTCTTCTAGGAAATGATTTATGCAGCGAAAAAGCTTCGAGATAGGAAGTAACTCGATGACCAGGAAACAAGTCACAGAATGTTTCTTCTTTCAGGAATTCATCCAAGCATCTCTACGGGACTTGGAGTCATCATTGTGGGATATACTCGAGACTTCGACCATAAGCCACTTGCAAGATCAGATCAGAACTAAAATGGAATGTAGAAAATTTACCCCAGATCAGAAGCTATTTCAAGCAGCATTATATCACCATTAGGATAAATTTGGAGCCAAGTGTGAGCTGCGATAATTCCGAAAGGGACTGACATGATTGGCTCCAAGATTTATTAAGATAAAAATCACTCTCGCACCTGCTCCCACGATGATCATAATCTTTGGTTGCCATTTTGTCTCTTTTCTGCAAATTCCCTATTCTTATAGGGAAGCTTAGAGGAGTCGGGGATGGTAGTCAATTAGGCTTCGCATTCGAAGAAAGACTTAAGGCTGGAAATCACAGACGTGATTCTCACTCAGCTGACTCCTTGGCAGCGCCTTCAGCGAAGCCTCGTTCGTTACCTCACCAAATGAAAAATGACCATTCTCTACAGGAATCGTTGCTAACATGAAGAATTAAGCCTTAGACTATACGCATTGTGTGGACCCGCCAGTACTTCAGTGAAGTGAAGACTTGAGACATTTCACAAGAATGGTAAGAGATATGCTTCTTTCTAGGTGTGAGATTTTGAGACTCCGTGTCACTTCGCTGCGATGGAAACTGTAGGATACTTCGATTGACTCGTGGAGCTTTCTCGCTCAATCTCCTGTGATGCTAGATTCATTATATCGATACTTAGCTTATTCTCATCAAACGTACCCTCATCACCGAATAATAGCTCGCCCTTCCCCCGCCGATATCCGTCTCGCTCGTAGCGAACCCCTAACCTCCTCTTCACCAACCAAGTCGTCCCCCACTCCCTCTCCCATCCTGACACTTCACCAATACTCCCCAAAGCAACCCAGCGATTCAAGACGGCCTAATACAAAATCAGCTCCAGATTCTCCATTCCTCTCAAAAACCACGAGGACATACCAAAAGACCCCTAAAGTCACCCACATTAGCGTATTCGCATAAACTCCCAAGCCCACGAAAGGCGTACAAACACGGAGAGGTCTTTTCTCATGCGAATCACATAGAAATAAGATAGGTGCATACACAGCGAATACAGCAGTCACATATAAGAGCTTGAAGATCTGGAAGACGAACCATGAATTAACATCTAGATAAGAGTTTGCGAACAGGCAGATCTCGGCCAGTATAGCGATTGTGAAGAACAGAGCGAGGATGAAAAATAGAACGAGGAAACTGGAAGAGAAGGTTAGCCTAACTACGAACCCAAGCTGGTTTTTCATGGAAATTGTGAAAGTGCTATGAGAATGGAGAGATGGCGAGGAGTATAATATATAGAGTATTGAGGAGAGGTGTACAAACAGTATTCCCAATCTACTTCGAATAAGAGAAGATTTTCCTCCTTCAAAGATCAAAGCTATAGTGAAGAAGAGCCTTATCACGCTATGTCAATCATTAGCTCGCTCTCACTATTACATCCTCGTACTTTCACAACCCCGCTCCATGCGCCTCTACGCTACAGAACCCCTCTTGCTCCATAATAGTAACTCGATAACAGACACACGCACACACACACACACACAAACAAGACAACCAAAGTCAGCAAAACTCACCAAGCAACAAGAAACTGCCAGCCCTACAAAAAATGTAGAACCAGCGTATTGCAATCCCATCGCACCAGGCCGTTTCTCGACAGCCGCTGCGGAGAGATCCTCATGCTATCTTATCTCTCTTTGCGTCCGACTTCTTCGTCTTGCACTTCATTCCTTCTCTTCTGGAGCTAGAAATCTTTTCGTAATCGTGCAATTCAATCTTTCTTTTTGTCGCTGTACTGTCAAGGAAGGAAGGGGCTGGATATGGAATTTCGTATTCGCTGCTATGTGTCCTTCCTTGCTATTTAGAATTTGGTAAGGACCAGAAAATTTCAAGGAGGAACAGATGAAATAAACGTAGACGTCGTCTAGTAAATTGAACGAAGACCGACGACGTGGTATGTTCAGATAACAAACGTGATTTTTCTGGTGGGTGCCTGATTTGAATCCTTTGGGCAAATGGCGCTACGCACTAGAGACTTTGAATGGGTGACCGACATATGGCAAGGTTCTCTTTCCAATTTCGTTTCTTGTATCGGTACTTATTGGACAAACATCTGGATTTACTGATAAGCTGGGCTGAAGTTCGTTCAATGAGTGGTCGGAGGATCGGATGAAATTTGTACAGTAAGCCAGGCTGAAGCATGATGGCTGCTGCCTTGACGATCTGGTGAAGTAGAGTAAAATCAACCTTCAAGTACGAGAATACTTAGGCTGTCATCTCATTCCGTTGCGCTCTGAAAATGCTGTTGTGAAAGATGCTCAAGATTTGCAAGTTTGTAAGCAAAGACGAATAAGCCATGGAGAACCACCTACAGTATCATTTACAAATCACTCTGTCTATCTATATACAGTCACTATCGCTCTCCTGTCGCGCTGTCTTTAATAAGTATACAATCTATATCCTTTTCCGACCGGAACCCACACCCGAGCCCAAAACGCCGTGTAAAATCAAAACACCAAGCCAGTTCATACCACCAGCCATTAACCATAATCATGCCTGGTACATGTATCCATAACACCGCGAGATCATTAAAGCATCGCTCGCTAAACGCATTCAAAGCAATCGCTCTTTTCCATCGACATTTCAATATCATCTTGTGCATCGTCGCCGTCAATCATTAACTCCTCCCGCCCTCAAAATCAACTTTGGTTAGTAATAACTCACTTTCACCCTCACTTCCCCGTCTCTCTCTCTCTCTCTCTCTCTCTCTCGTTTACACCTAGAGCATCATCTCCCACCGAGAATGACCACCTCCTGGCCCCCTCTCCTCCCTAGCCTCTCCACACCAAGACACTCCCCCCCAGCGAGTCCCTCATACACACCAAAAGCGAACCTATTTCTTTCGCCCCGCCTTCCACTCGATGCTCTCGTCTTCTCCCCCGTCATCCTCGCCACAAGATCCTCCTTTGACCTCGGCTCGTGGAACGCCGCATCCTTGAGGATATGACTTGCGTGCACGAAGCTAATGATCTCAGCGAGGCACGAGACACCGTGCGGAAGATGCATTTCGTAGCGGCGGGGAATGAGGAGTAGGAGACCGACGAGGTAGAGCACGAGGAGGGCGAGGATGATGTAGAAGGATGGGAGATTGGGGATCATGCGGACTTTTTGGGCGGGCGTAACGAGCGGGAAGAATATTCCGCCCGCGAGGATGGGGATGATTAGGAAGAGGGTGGAGAGGAGGGAAATGAAGGCGACGCGATAGTGGCCGTTGCCAAGAGCTTTGAAGCTGCATGCAATGGGTGACGAGGCGGGGTAGTCGAGTAGGAGTGACCGCTCAGCTGTTGCTCCAACTGGTTGTCCGAGTTCAGCCCAAGGCTGCAGAATCCGAAGGGCCATGTCGAGCGGTTGGAAGAAAAGGTAGAGTAACATGCCAATAATAGAGGGTATAAAACTGTACAAAAAGTTTGCTGGAGAAAATCCAGCCGAATTTGGTAACACAGAAACCAGCGGCGGAAATCCTTTCGAGATAGCAGTCGAAGGTAAAAATGCGACGACAAATAACGCGAGCAGAAAGACGAATGCTGCAACTGCCCAGAAGATAACGAAAGCGTCCTTCAGAAACCATGGGATGTATCGGAATCGCGCATCGGTACTGTAGATTTCTCCATTCTCAACATCCCAAGCTGTTTGAGGCTTCTCCTGGATTTTCCCTGCCTTCATAGTGTATTGACGAGTAGAAGCGCCTTCTTCGCCGATACAATAAAAGATTCCCCGTTCCCGGTTTGGGGTCCTCCAATATCCCAATCTGTCGCTCCGTAAAGTCAACTTGTGTTGGATGTCTTCTTTGTTTCTCATAACATCCGTACCAGGATAATCTCGCAAACAATTACTCCTCGGTAACAACGCTATCACATCAGCCAGTGACCGAGGATCCCACATCACACCTGTATTTCTCCGGAAGAAAAATAATCCTGTGGTAACCGCCGCAATCATCATTAAAAGGTAAATGGCCACCAAAGTCCAGGCGACGCCCTGAACAGCAGTCCATCTCCAAACTTCATCAACATTAATGACCGAGAACAAACAGCCCTGTAACGGTATCGTAAAAACCGATGACCAGAAAAACGTCTTCGCAAGAGCGATGCTGAAAGGACCGTTCCATGAAGGCCATAGCATCGTTCGGGGAAAGACCCCGAGGAAAAGTGCATTCGCTCGACTTTTGGTATCGTACATTGCCATCATCGTATATGGCATCATTCTTGTAATAGCATTCATAACACATTGCACGTAGAAAAACACGCAGGCGCCCAGAATCTGCGGCAGAAATGAAAACACAAAGTACCGCCCGCCATATATACCATTAATCCACGGAGTGAGGCCGTCGTGATACGTGGAGAACATGGCGCAGAACATGAGAGCAGCAGTCATTAAGAGGCACAAAACGGACAGCGTAAACATTGAGAGGGGTCGTAATATCGTCGGAACAAATGTGAGGTCAGGGTGGCGGAAGGTGTTGTTTGCCAGCTCGACTGGGATAAAGATTTCGGGATCGGATGGTTTTCTAGGTAGGACCTGGTTCTGAGATGGCGTGGAGCGTAGAGAGAGAGGTCGTGTGGCGTTGAATGCGAATAATCGTCCTTCTTCTGGTGATGATCGATGTTTTCTTACAAGTCTCATAGCTTCCCTCTCCTGCTCAGCACTCATATACCCCAACCCATTGTCGGATCTCACTCGTTCGGAAGGATGTGATTCGGAGCTTGCAGGCGTGTATTGCCGCTGGCCGAGCCTGACATCTTGATCTCGAGTCAATTGATCAATGGCAAATCGTATGTATGGCGTATCGTCCACGGGTGTAGGTGGACTTGAGTCCATGGACAAAGCATCCATCACCCTTTCTCGCTTCGAAGCTTCGGCCTCGATACTCCGAATTTGCTCCTCGTCAAACCGCACGCCCAAAGAAGTTTCGTGGGCATAAGCTCTACCATTGGGGCGTATCGAGTGGTGGTAATCGTCTGGTAGAATGGTATCCTCACTGCGGAGGGTATCGTCACTTCGCTGTGGTGTATATATTCGAGACGGAGGTGTCACCCATCTCACTACCGTTGTTGGATCCGATAATGTAGAGGTAGGTGAGGGCGAGCGATCGGCTTCGAGGCGAACATTGAGAGGGGTGATGGGTCGTTCCGAAGTAGTATCTGCTTGCTGCACTCGTGGGCGGCTGTCTGTTTTGTTGTCACTCGTCAGAATGCAATTTCCCACATACGAACTTGACAACGCATCGTCGAGGCGAGGCACTTACGATGCACAGAGTGAACGTCTAAATGTCCAAGATTCATTTTCGATGATAGTCGGCCTGCTGCATATGCAGGATACTAGGTAATGCATGATAGCGGGCGGCATCAGACTGTATATCAGTATAGTGAGTGGCTAGCAAGTTGTTGTGAGAGAGAAGGCTGGAGTGCAGGGTACAGAAAGAGGCGGGCGCGCATCATCAGCCATCGCAATTTTTGTTCCACGTCAAACGTACCACCCAGGGAAGCTTTTGTGACCGCAAGGAAATCTGCAAGGAATACGAAAGGTATCATGGGGCAACCCAGCCATTCTGACGATCTGTGCAAGTTTGTGATGCTATTCTCCGGATCAGACATTGAACCGGTAGTTTGGGGCTTTGTGCTTATAAGTGCCTTACGCGCGAGGCAGCAATTGTCCCATTTTCCAGGGTTTAGCCATGGGAAGGATCAGGAGGCGTCAGATAGGATCTTCAGAGCACATAACATGGTTGATTCATGTATGCAGAACAATATCAAGCCAGGTACTGTATACCGAGAGCATCATTATTTGATCGAATACTACGTTGGAGTATGGATACCCTGGGGACTCTTTGAACATCCTAGCCGAAAAGCTCGCTCGCTAGTAAGTTGATAAACATCATAACAACAACAACAAGTCAAAACAAGATAAACAAAATATAACAAAGAGACTTGCGAATGACACTATTAGTTTCTTAACCAGATAGAATCTTGAAGTCTTTAATATGGAAGTAAATGAAATTACTTAATGAGTCGATGTGTCGCCATGCTGACGCCAGACCTCTTACCTGTATGCAGAATCAAAATAAGAAAAGCAATACAAGTAAACAAAGCTAAGTTGAATAGTTCGTGTGTATGATAAAATTCCATGTTTACATCTGACAACCCCGCACAACCTCTCACTCGGGAATCACCTTCTCCAGGAAATTATACATATCCCTAAACATAGCGCCATTAGCCGTATGTCCTAAGCCATGATACTCATAACCCTCGACCCTATCCTCACCGACCGTGAACACAATCCTCTCCTTCGTCTCCCTAAAAATTCTCACCGGGACCAGCATATCCTTCGTCCCATGTCCCAGTAATACTTTCATCTCTCCTCCTTCCCCTTTCTTCCTACTAACCCTCAACTCCTCCCTCCCCTCCCACACCCTCTTTCCCTTAGGCAAATACCCACTCAAACCCACCAGACCCCCCAGTTTTCCCTTATACCTCCCCGCTAAACCAAGTATTAAACTCACCGCACAGCCTTGACTGAACCCTCCAACCACAATCCTCCCCACATCTACCCCCTTCTCAACTTCCTTCTCGATTAAACCCTCGGTGTAAGCCACGCTCCCCCAAATCTCATCGTCGCTTTCTGCAGACTCGTCGCACTCGTCTTCTTCGGTTGCTTCGTGAGAGGGAGAGGATGACGAGCCGACGGGGATGGGAGAGAATGATATGGATGAGAGCGAGTACCAGGCTGTGGTGTTGGCTTCGTGGTTGTGCGGTGCGTTGGGAAAGATCCAGGACAGGTGGGGGAGTTTGTGGGCGGATTGGAATTGGTGAGCTACATCTGATCAAAGGCATTAGCTTTTACAGAAGATGTATCATAGACCGTTTTGAGGGGAGGGTTTTCATGAGATGCAAAGTCGAGGTAGGTACGGCAGTGAAGGCATCAATGACTGACTTATAAATCCATCCGCATCATCTCCATATCCATGCAGGAAAATAAAGGTAGCAGGTCTTTCCGCAGACTGATTCTGCGTCTTCACATATTGCGGTGCTTTCTGTCTTTTCTGTTCCATCCTGCTTCTGTCTCTTGTTCTTCTCTTGTTCCTCTCTTGTCGAGGTCAGGAAGGCACACTTCAACCTTGAAAAGAGTACTTGAACAGATGCAGAGTTTGAAACCCCCGATGTAGATATTCTTGAAAATTAGATATACTTGAAATTTTGAATACTAAATATCGCCCTAACGATTTAGATATCTTTCGTTCTCTTCAAGATCGATTGCTATTCCGGATACACCTATGTTCGATTTACTCATGTATTGATTCCGACCTCAATGAGAGGCTAGAAGCTATAACCCCGCACCCACAGGCATCGGCTCGGCCCAGGAACAATCCCCGAAATCTTCATCTGGCAAGGGCAAGGCAGGACAAGCGGAAGCTATCCCTTGTTCCCGTCTGTACCTTCCTCCTATGCTCCACCGACGTCTGAACTCAAATCTACTTGGTATTACGAACTCATGAAATGACCCTGACCACCTTTCTCCAACCCCAACTATACCTAGGTATCTCCTCGGGTTCGTGTAAAATCCTATCGTGTTTCATTTACAAGCATCACTTAACGATAGAACAATTCATATCTAACATATTGATATTTATCATATGGATAGGTAGGTATACAGAGAGACAGTCACAGCCTCCATGTCTTGGTCCCGGTCCTGGTCCGGGCTACGAATCTCTGGGTCCCCGAAGGATCGGACTCACCCAGCCTCTCGGAAGGTCGATTTTCGGGACCGGCGGGATGTTTCTGACCCGATCCCAGTCCACTTGTGGATACCGGAGTTTCCAGGTTCGAGAGAAGAATAATGTTTGGCGGCAGTTCGTGGGTCAAGTGTTTTGTGAAGAACTTTCGTGTTTAACTGACCCTTGTAAGATGAAGCTTTTGCTGAACACGGTTGGGATGTCTACAAGTCTCTCCCAATCTTACTGCAAGGCACGCACTATCTAGCGGTTTTGAGCTCTGGGCATAGAATTAGACTGGGCGAATGAACTGCTCGGAATCCTCAATATGAACTATAAATCAAAGCCCGCCTGGTATCGCAATGCAAGTAAGCATGCCACCAATCCTGCACTCTCTACAATATCCGCGAAATGCAAGTGCAGCATCCTACCGCAAATCCCTCCTAGCGCCGCTCTCCATTTCGTAGGTAGGCATGTCCATCATGATGCTGCACAAGCACACTCGGTACCGGCGGACTGGCAGCCCCATTTCCAGCCATCTTATAACTCGATCCCCTGCCTCCCTGCTGCACTTGCTGAGCTTCCACATCGCTTATTGACTGCTGGCCGTAGCCTTTATATGGTTCTGGCATGGTGGAGACAGGAATAGGCGCATTGGAGTATTGTGTGACTTTTGTGCCTTGGGTTTTTGCAGGCGCTCCTGCGAGTATAGTGTAGGGGGTCAATTGTGGGTTGTTGACGGGCCTGTATTGTTTTCCTGTGCGGAAGCGGTGGTAGATTATCGAGGCGTAGATCAGGGGAATGCAGAAGGAGAGTCTGCGAGTTAGAGAATTAGCTATTGCGCTTTGCTTTGTACTCATAACCTAGGCTAAGTACAAGAGAGCTGCCTCAATCAATAATGACACTGTGTCTGTCACTCGTGATCCAGAAGATGATTTCACCACGGCAACGATATCAATGATGAATAGCACTCCCCAGAATGCAGATTTCAGCATGTTGGTGATAAGGAAGGTAACTGGTTTTAAGCTCTTTCGTGCCAGTAGTACGATTTCAGTGACTGTCAGTATAAGACATGATGAGATGAGGGCGATCCAGACAGGACCCACACTGTAAACATATCAGTACTGCATTGGCCAGTGGGAATATACACGTTGGACGCTGGGAAGGGAGGATGAAATCCTACACTTTCCCAGCTTTTTCTATCACTTCCTCGTCTGAATCGCTAAAGCTGGAGCTGGAATTGTAGTCATCAATATTATTGTCGACGTGCACCAGAAACCCAACAGCGACAGAAAGTAGCCCGATTAAAATGGCTTCCAGACCCAGCTGAATAGTCCAGAAAGGAATGAGGATCGCGTTCCGCCATGGCGCATGGGAGTGGCTTTCAGGAATCATCGTGTAGTCTTCTTAAGTATATGGATGAGGTTCTAAATATCAGTCTTCGTCGATGTCGGAAGTTGTCCACGAGGTATGAGGAGATATAACAATCATGAACAAGATAGAGAATGCGAGATACTTAGCCAAGCTGCGCAGGAAGCCACTTCACCGCGGCTGAGACAGCAGCCTTACCTGGAATGTTTACATTGTCACCCGTGTCTTGTTGGTTGGCATCACAACTCTCACCACATCAGAATCGTTACCTCACCTCGCCACATCTAACCAACCTCCTTCTTATCAATCAGGAACTCTGAAAGGACTCAGCCCGGCCTATTCGAGTGAGAGCTCACGCAAAGTGCGTTGCTATTCGTCTCGCAAATCTTGATCGTCTTTCTGTGCCGCATGCAGGGGTGCTTTTATAGGCGGACAACCACTCCTCAAAAAACGCGCTTCTGCGCCTTTATGCTTAAATTAGGGTTCTTGGCGGTTGTGAATGTGTTGGCAGGATGGGCACCTTGTCTGATGGCTGGAATGAAGGATGCTGAGCGGATGATATGTCTTGTGTGAATTCGGAGCTGTGCTGTTTCTCCTACTGTGCTTGGACTGATTCCTGACGAAGATGTACCGAGGTACGCGTTGCAAGGGCTTGCACTGCTTATAACTCACGTGATATTTCCTAAAACGTGCTGGGAAGTCATGTTTCTCTCAGCAGGTCTAATTTGTACCTGTGAGCTGAGGAAGGCATGCATGATTTTGAAGTATATAGATAAGAATGAGAAATTTGAAATGAACTTTTTTTTTTAGCAATCCGTATAGTGGCTCATAACGACCATATGTCTTATTCAAGTAGGTCGCGGGAATTACCTAGGACTATCAAAAATTATTCGAATTAATTACTTCTTTGATATATAGTAATATATAATAGTAACGTATAGTTATCTAATATTCTGTATTTAATTGATTTAGTAGTATTTAGAAGCAATTAGTTCTTAGATCTAGACTCCTTATCCTCTTTAGATCTAGACTCCTTATTCTCCCCACTTTCCTTAACTTTAGACTCCTCCTTAACTATAAAGTCTTCTAAGTCCTTATCCTTATTATCTTCTGCCTTATCCTTAATAATAATAACTTAGATATCCTTACTCTTATATCCCTTAGTCTTATACTCAGTTTCCTTATCCTTTTCTAGGTATGCTTTCGTAGCCTCAGGATCTAGAATATCCTTAATAAACTACTTAAATACCTCTAGCTTAGTATCGTACTTCTTAGTATTACCCTTTATAATTAAACTCTCTATTCTCGTGATTACTATATTTATTCTATTCTTAAAATAATCCTTAAGGCTAATTTCCGGAACAGGACCCTTATCTTTATTATCCTTATCTTCCTCCTTATTATCTGCATCCTTAGCTTTATTATTACTAGGACGCTTACGCTTCTATATTATTAGTTAGCTATAAATAGTAATAGAGAATAGTAATATAAGTTACCTTAGAACTAAGTAAAGAAGCTAGATATGTATTCTCCTTAGCTTTAATAACCTCTAATTTCTTATTCTCCTCGTCTAATATAGTTACGATTAAGTCACTTAACCCCTTACTTTTCTTCTCCCGCTTTATAATAATTCTAGCCTTATTATCTTATCTAGCCTTAAATTATTCCTCTCTAGAGAGGAGGTCGAAGCCCTTAGTAGTAGTAGCACTATTATAGGCACGTTAATAAGCTTATTATAAGTATTAGCTATATTCTATAGAATTAAGAATTTAAGAGTTAGGAAAAGTACTTATAGATTAGTCACTATCGTTTAAGCGCTTAATACTTATAGTAGACTCAGTATAGACTATATCGCGATATACTTAGAAGCTCGATATTTTTGAAATTAATTATTAATTTATTATTTATTAATATCGATTATTTTAATTAAATATAAGAGAAGACTATTACTATACTATATTACTATAAGGATACTATATCAAAAAGGAAGGAAGTAAAAGGAGGGGGCATATACTAGTAGAAGTTATAAGGTTATTAGAAAAAAGGAGGTCTAGAAATATTAGGTAAGAGGACGTATTAATATACTTACTAAGCGAGGTCTTTAAGCTTCTATATTAATAATAGAAGCTTATTCACTTAGCTAACATAGTAACGCACCTCACTTTCTATTTATAGAAAGTATAGTTATAGAATTAAGAATAATTCACTAGATATTTACTTAAATATTTACTTAAACTCTAAATATAAATACCTAAGTTCTAGCTAGATAAATTCTGACCTTCTAAAATACAATTAACTATAACTTCTCTTCGTAAGTACTCCTTCTCTTACTATAAAGTTTAATAATACTCCTCCTCTTATAGTAACGCCTAATAGTAATATAACTAACCTAATTCAAGTAGGATAGTAATAATAGGACTTATTACTAGAGGCCCTAAAGCCGCTAAATAAGCTTCTAATACGCCTAAAAGTAAGAATAAGAAAACTCCTATACTTATATCTATATCTATATCTCCCGCACTTTCTCTAAAGAATAAAGCTCGTTATAAGACTAGACCTAGTCTAAAGATAGCTAATTTCTCTGATAATCGAGTTAAAAAGAAGACTTTCGCTAAGAAGATAGCTATATAGAATCAGAAGAAAGCCGAATACTATATTAAATATCTAGAAGGCTATTTTTCAGTTCGAGCTCTAGTTAATACTAAGCCTTATAGATTCAAGCTAGGAAGTAAGTCTATTCTTCCCTTCTATATAGTAATACTCTATAGTAATATAACTAACTCTAATAGCTATTACTCTTCGTTAAATCTGTCGTTACTAGAAGACGACCGATCTCCTCTGCGCTAAGCTCCCCTTCTAGCGTCTAGTTCGTAAGATCGCTTAGGAAATAAAGTCTAAGTTAAGCTTCTAAGCTAGCGCTATCTAAGGACTTCAGGAAGCTACTAAGGCCTTTATAACTACTTATATAGAAGGTAAGTTATTCTACTTATATTTTCTTATCTATTTAGGATTAATGATATAATAGGTGCGAATATAGTAGTAATCTATATTAAGCGAGTTACTATTCAATCGAAAGATATTACGTTAACGAGCTAGTATTTAAATCACTATATATTAATAGGTCGGGGTAAGTCTTCAAATATAGCTATATTAGTTATACGTTAAGTAAAGTAACGCAAAAGAGTAACGCGAGGTTACTAGGAAAAAATAGAAAAGGCGTTTTTGCTACTAATATATAATTTCCCCACTTTAACTACTAATCTATAATTTCCCTACTTTAACTATATATAAGCTTTCCCCTCTTGATTTCTTTCTATTTCGTCTAAGTTAAAGTTCTTTGAACTCTACTACTTAGATATGCCTCCGTATAATCGTATTCCCTAAGATATATAGGATAATTATAAGGAGGAGATTTATAATCTTTACTTTATCCGGGATCTTAATCTTAAGGAAATACTAAGAATATTATTATTAAAAGGATTAAATGCCTCGTAAGTAAAATAGAGTAACGCTATATAATAATATAACTAACTATAAATATACTAGAAAAGCTACTTTTTATCATAAGCTTAAGTAATAGGGTGATATACTAAAGAAGTATACCGAATAATTAAAGGATAAACTTCTCTTAAATAAAGCTAAGTATGTATACTCTAATAATATTAAGTAAAAGAATATACTTATATATTTAAATAAGTATAAGAGGTATCCTAGATTATCAGACTAGTAACTAAGGAATATTCGCAAGTTCCTTAGACTTACCTACCGGAATAAAGTACCTGAACTATTACCTAAGCTATAGGAGCTTACTATAAGAATTATACTCCGTGACCTATAATTATCACTTCTTGTTTAGACTAGATATCGGAAAGTTACCTTATACTTCCGTATTAATTATTAAATCACTATACTAAGGAGAATAGTACAGGAGATAGTACTTAAACTCGATAGTACTAGTATATAGTCTCGTACACTCGATACCCCGCGTCTTCGCCGACGATTTATAGTTAAAGGACTTAATCGGATTTAGTTACTTAATAGCTATAATAAACTTAGTAAATACGGTTTTCAGATCTATAGTATTATAGATAGATATAGTCGTCGAATACTAGGCTTCTTCGTCGGATATAGTAATAGAATACATATCGCTATCAGTAAGTTCTTCCTATATATAGTCCGAGAGTTTAGAATTCTAAAGGTAACTCGGGCAGATAAAAGGATAGAAATAAAGTTACTTAGGGTAATATAACTAGGTTTCCGGCGGGTAGTAAAGCTAGGCCTAGCTTCTAGTAAAGCACTAGTATTTAGTACTTCTACTAAGAATCAGAGAATCGAGAGGTTTTAGAGAACTCTAATTAATTAATTTACGAACTAATAGATAGAGTACTTTAGCGACCTAGATAAAAGAGGCCGGTTTAGTAAGTATTCTAAATACGATATTATAGCTCTATAGTTCTTATTTATAGACTAACTACGACGCCTTCTTCAGCAGTCGATTACGATCTATAATAAGATAATAATTCGCAGATAAAGATTCAGAGATAACTATCTACCTATTCGCCGGTCCCCCTTTGAATTATATAAATATCTACTTAATAGGATTAAGAACTATAGTTTACTAGCTGATCCTTAACTACTATACTAGTTTAAGGATAAATTCAGTTAGTATAATAATTAGTTATATTTAACTCCTAGAGTTAGGGAGGTCTATGAAGATATAGTCAGGACATATAGAATACCTTTTAATCTAGGTGATCTTACTACTAGGGCGGACTAATATCCAGAGCTAATTTATAAGCTATTTCGAGCGAAGCTCTATACGCTAGTAGTTACTAGAGAGGGGATTTATCTAAGGCCTAGGTATCTTAGAGGATTACGAAGATTAGTTAAAGAGTACTAGGCAGCAGGTAGTAACTTACTAAGGATATATTATCAGATCCTAGCGAATTTAGTAGGAGAGTAAGAAAGAGATATTAATATTATTTAAGTAGAGGAGGTTAGGTCAGAATCTAGAAGTAAGGAGGATACAGATATAGAGGATTAAAGCTAATTATAATTAACTTATATTACTATTTCTTATTACTATTTAGCTATTAAAGTCTTTTATTTCAAATTTTCTATATACTAAAATATAAATAAATAAGCTTCCTGAACTCCTTATATTACTATCTAGTATTACTATTAAATAAATATCTAGAATAAAAAAGACCGAGAACTATACCTAACTATTCATTTAACTTTACTAGCTTCTTAATAGCTCTCTCTAATAATCTTTTCACTACCTAAGAGAAGTCTAGGAAGTTCTTAAGGTTATCCCTATCTCCTTTATTATCAAGCCCCTTAATATCCTCTTATCTAATATCCTACTCCTACTTATTATCGCTATCCTCTTCTTTTACTATTAGCTCCGCCTCTATCTTTACCTTATCTTTTACTTTTATCTCTATCTTTACTTTTATCTCTATCTTCACTTTCTTCTCTACCTTAGTCTCCCTACTAGGAGTACGCTTTACTTTCTGCTTCTTCTGATCTATTAGTTCTAAATAAGGTATAGATAGCCCTCTATTATAACCTTATTTAGTTTTCCCCTAAGGCTAAGGCTAAGACTAAGATATCCTAATAACTAGAAAACAAAGAGGAAGAGTAGAAGTCCTTATCTATTTAACTAGTAATATATCGATAATATAGTATAGTTAGATTCCTTCCCCTAATATATCCTCCTAAGTAATATCCTTCTTAATATAACACCCGATATAGTACTCTTAGGTTAGATCGAGTTCTAGCTCTCTACTTAAAATATCCTTATTATTCTTAATATAGGGAATCTTATTATGATTAAGACTCGCCTAAAGAAATTGATCGATATTAGCTTTTATTTCAAAAGAGGCGTCGAGATCGAGGAATACTCTCGCAGGGCCGCTAATAGCGAATGGTTTAGTAAGTAGTTGCTCGAAGAAGTAGATAATAATAAGGGTTTTTTGCGGAATATTAGCTAGATTAAGTCTATAAGACCTGCTAACCTTTTTCTATTCCTTCGCCTTAAAGTCTCTTACTCCTGCCTTTTATCGAAAGTTATCGATATTACTTATTAGTATATTAGTAAGAAACTCCCTAACTACTTTACTATTCACTTCTAGTATACTATTAACCGAAACTACCTAGAGGTCGTCGTCCTTATCGTTATCCTTTAGTCGAGTTACTTAAGTTTATATATTCTAGAGTTAAGATAGCTTCCTAGTAGCGAGTCGGAGACTAAGTGCTACCTCAAGCTCCGATTAATTATAACTATCAGGATAAAATTTATTATTAAAGCTCTGTAGGATTTTATTATACCTTCTATTAAGGTAGTAAAGAATATCCTTCTTAGAAGATTAAGATATAATTACTATAGAATCAAGGTAAGTATAGAATCGTGTCTTTAGAGCGGGTAGTACTTATATCTTATTAATATTCTGCGTTACTATTAGCTACTATAAGCTTTTAATACTTATTATACCTTAAAAATTAGCACTTACTATAGAATAATAATAAGTATCGAATTATATCTCTAAAGTAGGTAGTATATAAGTCCTATTACTGTTCTGCGTTACTATTAGCTACTATAAGCTTTTACTACTGCACTACGAAAAGTTATCACTTACCTATTACAGAACAAAGATAAGTAAGTATCGAATTGTATCTCTAAAGTAAGTAGTATTTAAGTCCTATTACTATTCCGCGTTACTATTAGCTACTATAAGCTTTTACTACTGTACTATGGAAAGTTATCACTTACCTATTACAGAACAAAGATAAGTAAGTATCGAATTGTATCTCTAAAGTAAGTAGTATTTAAGTCCTATTACTATTCCGCGTTACTATTAGCTACTATAAGCTTTTACTACTATATTATAGAAAGTTATCACCTCTTAGTTAATACTTAATAGATATATCGACTAGATTTTCTATAAGTTAACTATAGTTAACTCAGTATATATATATAGTCGGCAGATATCTTATCGTTTATCGGCTATCGATTTGTATAAGGGCTATACTCGGTTTAAGAGTTACGCGTAGCTTTCTTACTTATTACTCGACTTATAGTTATAGGACTTCCTCTGAAATCTGCGAGTCGTATAGTTAATATTTTATAAGGAGCAGTCTCTCTTATTATCCTTAGCTTATTATTACAGATCTCCCTCTAGAGTCTACAGATCGTATAGTTAGTATTAGAAGCTTTCTTACTCGCGGCTCTCTAATTATTATTAGTACTCTTACTTAGCCCTTTAGTCTTCTTACGTTAACTAGAATACTCCTATCTTGCTTATCAGGGCTTGAATCGATCGCCTTACTTTCGTCGATTCGAAGTTACGTCCTGCCGGGGCTTATAACCTATTGAAAGGGTGTCCCTATTCTCGTATACCTATAGGGGCGGGAGCAGTATTTATAGAGGAATTAGACGCTAGTAAGTTAGACTATTAACTTTATTAAGTAACTTAACTGCTTAAGTTATAATAAGTATAGAGCTATATTATATCCCGGATATCCTTTAATATCCGGGCCTGTACATTAGCTCTAGTCCCGATTAGGTTGCCACGTGATACTGCACTGAACACTAACTATTCTAACAGATATGATTAGCTAATTAGGTATAGAGAAATTAACTACTAATACTATCTTAGGAGTAGCTAATAATACTAATAGAATTTGAGGTAAGTCTAGATTATGAAAATTGAAGGTGGAAATCGGCTAAAGGTCAGAATAACAGAATAATAGGTGATTAATTTGACTTGCTTTGTTTACTTGAAGAGAGCTAACTACAGGAGAGATTCTAGCTACTTATATAGCTATGTGAGCTCTCTAGAATATTCTATACTACGTAATACAGAACTCTATAGAAGAAGATACGTATACTATAGAATTATACTACGTTAGTAGTACGTTAGTAGAAACCTCTAGAAGTACGATATGCGTACTAGAGAGTAGTAGAACTCTATCGAGAACCTTCATAGTAACTCTAATAGAGTATGCAGGGTACAGGCTATTGACAAGGTACAGGGTGTAGGTGCCAGGTACAACAAGGTACATAGGCAAGGTACTGAACCAGGTACTAAGACCATGTACTAACAAGGTACAGGGTGTGTATACTAATGCAGGTAAAACTAACTAAGGTACTAGTAAACTGACTAAGGTACTAGTTATAAATCTAATACGCCCCTTTAATTAGAGCCTTATAGTTAGTTTTAAAACAGAACTATATAAGGTAAATCACTAATCGAATACCCTTAGGTTATTATAAAAGAAATATAATAAAGAATAGAAATACTACCTTGTAGCTACCCTCCTAGGTTAAATAAACCTAATTCTCTTATAACAATCTAAATTACTAGGTCTAATAAGCTAGTTCAAGGTATTTTATAAACTCCTTAAATTTAGGCCTATCTAGGGCTTTAGTAAACCCGTCTGCCTTTTGCTTCAAAGTACTAATATAGATTAAATCTATAGTACCTTGATTAATTAGGTCCCTTATAAAGTAGTACTTTATAGCTATATGCTTAGTTCTCTCATGGAATTAAGGGTTTTTGGAGAGTAATAAAGCGCTATTATTATTAGTAAATACCGGGAACCTCTCTTAGAAGTAATAGCTTAATTCGGTAAGAAGTTATCTTATATAGACTACTTCTTTAACTGCCGAATTAATAGCTATATATTCAGCTTCTATAGTAGACTGAGCTATAATCGATTGTAACTTCGACTTCTAAGAGAATAAGGAGCTTCTTATATAGAAGGAATAGCTGCTAGTGGACTTAGCTGTACTAATATCTCTAGTATAGTCAGAATCGCAGTATCCGCTAACGTATTTACTAGAGCTATTAATATAAACTAAGCCTAGTTTAATAGAACCTTTAAGGTATCTAAGTACGTTCTTTGCAGCTAAGATATGCGTATCGCTAGGGTTACTAGAGAACCTAGCTAATTTGATTATAGCGTAGCTTATATCAAGCCTAGTAGCTAGCGTAAGGAATAGTAAGTAGCTTATTACTTACTGAAACTATAATATATCTTCCTTAGTAGCCTTATTAGGATTAGGTTCTAATTTAACCTTTGAATCTATAGGCGTATTCTTCGGTTTATAATCTGATAAGTCAAACCGAGCTAGTACCTTCTCTATATAGCTAGCTTAATAGAGCTTCATATAGCCTTTATCTCTATTATAGTTAATTTCAATACCTAAATAGTCTTTTATTAGCCCTAAGTCCTTTAGTTTAAAGAAGTGTTTTAATTCTTTGATTAAGGACTTAATAGTACTTATATTAGGGCTAATTAGAGCTAGATTATATACGTATATACAGATTATAATCTTAAGCTCTTTATTAACTAATATACAATTTTCGGATAAGATTAACTTAAATCCGAATTTATTAACTAATACCTCCTTTAGCGTAATAAACTATAGTCTAGCTGATTACTTAAGATTATATAACGCTTTCTGTGACGCTTGCTCTAGAAAGGTCTCAAAACTACCTGAGTAATAAGACCTTATATTACTATGAATATAAAGTAGTAAGAATCACTTTAGAATCTATAACTAAGTAGTTAAGAAGTAGAGAGAGAATAGAAGTATATATATGAAAAGGGGCCCCTAAACTCTACTCGTGTAATCTCGCTTAGTAGTAAGTGTTTCTACTAATAGGGAGAGACCTCTAAACCTGACTAGTTGTTATATTACCCCCCCCTCCGAAAAAAGCTCGCCCTCGAGCGTTAGTCTATCTCCTTTTTTCTATTAATGTAGTTGTAATTATTAATTCTTTTTTATAAAGCTTTTAGCTAATTAGGTAGTCTAGCAGGAGGTCTAGCTTACGTTATGTTATTAAGGTGGAATTATTATAGCTTAGCGGGAGCGTATTTAATATTTATAGCGTCGTACTATATGAGATCGACGTCTTGATTTAACTAGGAAACTCAGTATAAGAGGCTATTACGCTACTTACGGCACGTAAGTATATCTTCGATCTCCTATTTATCGTTACTAGTAATATTAATAAGTGGTAGTAGTAGTAAGGTTTATTTTAGTAAAAGGTCGTTTAGATACTTCCGTAGCTTAGCAGTAGGAAATACGTTATATACTTTTATACTAGCAAGGAGCTCTAGATAATAAGAGCTTCTGACCTTTTTAATTATATAAAAGGGTCTGTTAGTTAGGAAGTCGAGTTTTTTACTAGGTCGAATACTTATAAAGTAGCGTATATCTAGCTAGATAAGGTCGTCTATAGTAAAGTCGACTTTATAGCGTAAGCGATTATAAGATTAGGATATCTTAGCTTATATACGTTAGAGGCTAGATTAAGTAGTAGTCTAAGCGTCGCGTAAGTAATTAGCGTAATCTAGAGCTTACTAAGTATTCAACTTATTAGTAAATATAGTAGAGTTAGGTAGGTCTTTCTAATTCTAATTAACGCGGGGTATATATTTATAAACGACTTTAAAGGGTAAGAGACCTCTAAGGGATTCGTAAGGGAGAGTCATCTAGGCGTAATCTATAATAAGTAAGAATTCCGATTAGTCGTCTTAATAGTAAGAGATAAAAAGTCGTAATCTGCGTTAGAGATATTAGTTATAGATCTCTATTTAGCTATCTATTTGCGAGTAGTCTACTGTAGAAAGCTATCTTTTAGTACTAAGAATTATAATAACTATAGTCTAAAAACAGGAAACGAATTAAAGCCCTCTATTAGAGGTAATTATTAATAGAGCTCCGAAATAGTAGTATACGTAGTATAAGTAAAGCTTTATAAGGTCGCGCGTATTAGAGGCCTTTCGGTATAGAATACTAATTGCTTATTTACTGAAATAGTCGATAAATACGAGAATATTATCATAGCTATATTTATCGCAGTTAAAGCTATAGTAGTCGATTATAATATACTCCTATAGACGTGATAGTATAAGCAGAGATTAGAGGAGGCCCGGTTTCTTATTACGCGGCACTTGAATTCGTTAGTAAGTATAATAGTTATAATAGTACTAGCTAATAGTTAAAGCGATTCCGTATTACTAGTATTATAATACTAGTAGTTATAAGGTCTTCTTTATACTTAGATAAGTAGTCTCTAATCGGTTGTATATTTCGCGTATAAGTAGTATGCGAAGGTATAAGACGTTAAGTATAATTAGTCTTCCTTTATAGAGTAGAAGATCTTTTTCTATAATTAGTTTTCTAGGAGTAGTAGAGAGAGCTTATTTCCGTAAAGCTTAGAGTAATAGCGTAGTACGATTAGCGTTAAGTACTTATTATACTATAGAAAAGACTAGCGATAAGTCGGCGACTTCTAAGGCGTTAATAAGCTTAAAGTTATCTATAGAGTCGGAGCTATTCCGGAGGTTACTTATAAGTAGTACTAGATCGATTTAGTTTTCGCGTAGTAGCTATTATAAATTCTAAGTTCTTTTAGCGTTATTCTAGTTATCTAATTTATCTATTCTGCGAGAGAGAGCGTTAGCGAGTAGATTATACTTCTTAGGTCGATAGGTAATTATAAAGTTATAATCTGCGAGTAGCTCGGCTTATTAGGCTTATTATATGTTTAGCTGTTTAGAGGTTATAAAGTACTTAAGAGCTTTATAATTAGTAATAATACGGATCTGATATAGTACGCCTGCGAGCTCAGATCTCTAGTTACTAAAAGATCGTATAATTATAAGTATTTCCTTATTGTAAATAGTATAATTAAGCTCGGCAAGTAGTATAGTCTTAGAGAAGTAGGCTACTGGGAACTAGTCTTCGTCGTACTATTATAATAGTATACCTGCTATTACTCTATTACTAGTGTTTATTTCGATCATATAAGGTAGATATTACTAATAGTAGTAGAGGAGTAGTGCCGAAGTGAGAGCGTGCTTTAAGTAATTAAAGGTATCTTTATACTCTCTAGCGAACCGAAATAACACGTTGTTTTTAGTAAGTTATATAAGAGGTTTTATGATAATTCTGTAGTCCTTAATAAATCGTTAGTAGAAGTTATAAAAGCTTAAGAATAATTATACGCCCTTAACTATAGTTAGGTAATTCTAAGATTATATAATATTAACCTTCTTAAGGTCTATCTCGATCCTAGAAGTAGAGATAATAAATCTAAAGTATTTAGTGCGAGTAATATTGAATTTATACTTCTTAAGGTTAGCTTATAATCTAGCGTCTTATAATCGTTATAGTACCTTATATACGTATAATTAATACTATAGTAGGTCGTTAGAGTAGATCAGAATATCGTCTAGATATACTATATAGAAGTTATCTAAGTAGTCGAATAAGACGTTATTTATATATCGCTAGTACGTCGTAAGGCTATTAGTCAGACCGAAAGAGAGTACCTTATACTTATATATACTATAACAGGTCCGGAAGGTCGTATACTCTTCAGAGGCTAGATCTATTCGAATTCGGTAGAATACCTAGTGAATATCTAGTTTAGTGAATATATTAGTAGTAGAGATTCTAGCTAGCGTTTTATCGATCAATAGCAGTAGATATTAATCCTTCCTCGTGAGGTTATTAAGTGCGCGAAAGTCGATATAGAATCTTAGACTTCTATTAGCTTTCTTAACGAAAAGAATAAGTATAGCGTATAGTACTTGAGAAAGTTCGATAAAACCTTTAGCTAAGTTATTAGTAATATATACCTTAACGACTTCAAGTTCTTTAGCTGATATCTTATATAAGGGGGAGTATTTGAAGTTCTTCTTAGCCCTTTCCTTAAGCTTAATTCGGTGATCGTATAAGCGATAAGGAGGGAGAATATCACTAGCTTCCTTAGAAAAGACGTATACCTACTAGCTATACTCGTAAGGGATCTATAGTTCTGAATCTAATTCGCTTAAGCTAATAGTAAATTACTAGGCGGTTTTATAACGTTCCGTAAAGTCGATAGTTAAAGATATAATAGTAGTATTACGTTACTGAACTATGATTCGGTCGTTAAGAAGCTTATCTATCTCGTAAAAGGTAATAGAGAAGATCTTATCGTTAGAAGACTTCTAGCGTTTATATAAGAGATAGAAAGCTAGGCTACTAATCGTATAAATCTCTAGCGTAAGAAGCTCTAGAAGAGGTCTGAGTACACGAGGTAATCTTTATCGCTTCCGAAATATTATAGTAGCTATTTTTGTACTTTAAGTAGCTTCCGTTAAGTCGCGAGATAGTATTCCGAGTAACTATTAGTTTATAGTATGAATTATACGGGTATAGTCTTATATATAGGTCTTCGATATAGAGACTTCTAATTAGAGTTAAAGTAGAGATTCACGTAGGATATAGGCGATAATATTACTAAATTATACGCACTTCGGCTATATATTAGTAGCTTCTCTAGAGTATAAAGACTTCTCTTTACTACTCTATCCTTATTCTTCAAGTAATAAACACTTAGGCTTATCGTATCTATAAGAAGTAGTATAAACGCCAGAGAAACGGTCCTAACTGATCAGCGGTAGTAATAGAGAGTTAGTTACCTATAGAATACTCTCTAGGGGAGAGTTTTAGATATTTTTATAGCTATAAGTCTCCCTAGAAATACGCTTCCGAGCTAGTAATAGTCGTTTAATAATAGAGATAGAGTTAATAATAGCTCGAATATTAATAAGAGAGTTAGCTACGCTTCGCTATTCCTTATACGCTTCCTAGAACTAATTAAGGCATTCGTTTCGTTTGTTAGTATCGTATTAGTAGCGCTAGTAAGTATAGTGTTTATATAAGTCCTTAATCTCGATCAGAGAGCTATAAACGTTACTAGGAGGAGTATATAGTAGCTAAATAATCTATCGTTTAGAGGCATCTAAGAGTACTTGATATTCCGAAAGCTAAGTCCTTCCGAGTATAATACTATAGTTTCTGAGAGTAGTAATAAGAAAGGGAGTAAATACCTGAATATAATAATCTACTATTAAATTAAGTATTGTATAGTAACTAATAGTATTACTATTAACGCTATTAAAGCCTTTAACAGGAATTACGTTTAGTAGAGAGTAAATTGAAGGTTTTAAGAAGAAGGAAAGGGATTTAAGAAAAGAATAATTAATAAAATAGTATTTATTAGCTTCAGAATCGAGAAGTGCAGATAGCTTATATAAGAGTCTATTCTTAGTAAGAGTAGCATGTATAGTAAATAATTGACTACTAAGAAGCTTCGTAAGGTTAAGATATCGCATATCTCGTATACTACCTAAGAAGGAGTCTTTCCCTAGGCGTAGTCTTTTGCTAGCGGTTTAATATACTCCTAGGCGTTATTATATGTCTCTTTATTATTATTATTTTCTGACTCGCTATAAATATTGTTATTAGTGTTAATTGCGTTAATTCGATACGGAGTATTAAGTCGAGCTAATAATAAGCGTAGATATAAGGTAAGCGTAAAGTAATAAGGAGTATTCGCTAGCGATTATGCACGAGGCGTATTGTTTCGTATAGAGTATAATACTTATTTACTAGTCGTACTAGTGTTCTCGGGCGTAGGAAGACTAATTTGCGGATAAGAAGAGGAGTTAGTACTACGGCGCTAGGAGGAGGTATTTATAGGGCGTTCCCGAGTCGCGCTAGCCTTAGCTAAAGACTCGGAATAGTAAGTCTTTTCAATAAATTGACCTTAGTCTTTAGCTTATATAGCCTTAATGTATTCTTCTAGTGTCCTTAACGTTTAGTACTATTAGAAGAGCTATTTCTGTAGCTATATAGGTAGCTTCTCTTATAAGTCTATTTTCAGAGTCGATTAATTATTTACTCTAGCTTTACGAGCTAGCGTACGAAACTCGTAGTAGAACGTCTAGAAGGTCTACTTATAATCTATCTTTAGCGCGGAGTAGCTAGCTCTTATAGTTTATTAGTT